>WEKY01046625.1:94555-113720 GCA_013390045.1 Picathartes gymnocephalus
GGGGGGGAGGGGGGGGGCAGAGGGAGCAGTTTAAGAAGTTTTTGAAAGCTGTTTTTTAAAAAAATTAAGATTGTAGCAGCCCTACTGGTACCTGGCTTTTCTCTGTTGAACAAAACTCCAGTCCTTTCCCACTCTAAATCTAGTTTAAAGCTCTCCAGCCAGCTTGTAGACCAAGACCCTCTTGCACACTTGGTCATTTTGTGACCATGCCTGAAACCTGAAGAGGCATATTGAGGGAGGATGATGGTGCTCTCACAGCAGTGTGCACAAAGTTACTACATTCACAGGCCAAATACTCATTACATCTGTCTGGTGCTACCTACTTCTCTTCTGACTGCATTCTATCCACATTAAAATAAATGCAGCTGTAATGATGAACAGCCACTGCTGTGACATGTGACTGCCGACCTCACACATGCACCCACAACAGAGAGCAGAAAAGATTTTCATGAAACACAGGAAGAAAATGAATAGCTCACTTATGATGTGGAAAGCAGTCTGGTGTGGCTTGCAAGAACTCACTGAACCTACAGGCAGAATTCATCACCTGCAGTTGTGTGCTCAGTTCTGGTTGTGAAGTGCTGTCTCCTGAGCACCAGCACTGCACATGCCCCCTGTGTGTTTCAGATCCACTGGTATATGACTTGAATATTTCCCCTCCCATTTGTCTCGCTTCTCAGAAATGCTGAGCACAGTGTGAAAAATCAGCAGGAGCAAGGAATTCTCAGCAAATTTGAAAACAATGCCACAGGTATGTAAATATCTGAGGCAGGAATGAGCTGCCAAACATCAGCTCCTTGACTCATTTGAATATTTCTTATTTTTACATATGCACATGCGGTAAAGCCTGTTTATCTGTTTGCTGCTTGCCCAATGAATCTCCAAAGCCTCCTGTGCCCCAGCTGTGATTCATTTCTGAATGAATTCATGAAAAGCAAATAGCATGTTTCCAGATCCCCACACTTGTCTGATATTACTGGGCACTTCATCATTTGGAGGAAATTTTTTCCCACTTGTCTCAATCTTCCCTTTCCCCCCATACATGTAAAACCATTGCCCCTGTATTCTGACCGCTCAGAGATTACAAATCATTTTAAGTGGAGGAGAGGTTGAGCCCCAGCTTTGTGCTTGATGCATTTTGTTTAAGTTGCTCGTGCTGTTCCAACATCTGTCATATCCTCCACAGCAGTGCAATCAAACTGTCAGGGCTGAGTGAAGTTTTGCTGATCCAATCTGCTCCTTCTGTGATTCCTGTCAAAAGCATCAGGAGGTGGCAGATACAGTTGTGTGCTCTTTAAATAACAGATCTTTATTTTTGCACATTAAAGGAACTGTTATTGTTTGTTTCTCTTAAGCTCACAAAGTGTGTTCAGATGTGGCTGCAACCACAAACCAGGCTGCGCTTCCCAGATTCTTCTGCATTCCTACAGCTCCCCACATTTACCTCCCACCTCCTCTTGTGAGGACAGAGCGCATAAATATCTCTCAGTCTTGCTGGTCTCTGTAATTCCACAACACATCTTGGGAGCACCCAGGAGGAAGTTACTTTGTGGATCCTGCATTATTATTAATGAGGTAATTAAGCCAAAGGGCTGTATGGAAAGGGGAAGAGTCATATTTTAATAAGTTCCCTTCTGGATACTGCACTATGAGTTACCAGATAAATGTTATTCCCTGTTAACTATACCAAAAGGATCTGATACTAATTGATATTATTGATACTAATATCACTAATCACCTTGACTAAAAGTATAGGATGTTCTTTCATCATTTAAAAAGGATGTACCTTTGATGTACCTTAACAACCGAAAGAATTTTGAAAAAAAGTTATTCCATTTGTGCTCTGTTAATATGCAGCATGTATTTTTAATCAGCTTTCCAGCATGATGCACCTTTTCACACTTCTGACTGAAGCCTTAAACTCGTGCTGTGAAATGGAAACTTACAGTTTTATCATTTAATAAAAGGAACCTGAATCTGAGGTGAATCGTATGGTCCTGCCCCATTTCTGTGCTGGCCTCATAGCCTATGGCTTCCCATCAAGGCAGAAAGTCTTCTAATTACAGCAAAGCACCAATGGAAAATGAAACCTAGGATGCCATTGTGCCCTCTTCTCTAATACTTATATTGGCTGGTGACTCCTGCTGTGATGAAAAATCAGGTTCAGAAATGCTTTGATTCATTAAAGAAAAAATGTAAAAAAAAAAAAAAAAGAGAGAAAAAAAAAAAAAAAAANAAAGAGAGAAAAAAAAAAGAGAAAAACTCCAAGATATCAGACTTTTGTTCTCTAATACATTTGCCTCTGTAAAAATCTCGGTTTCCAAACCTGGCAGGAAAACATATCCCATGATCTGTCTTTACCCTCTTCCAAAGCATCCCAGCCAGGAACTGGATTATTCTCCCTTGAACACAAAAGAAATCTGAAATTCCTAGCAGAGAAGAATCCTGTGCTGCCTATAGGCATGAAAAAGGACTGGCTCCAACTTCCAGCTTGGATACAGAACTTCAAAGTACCCACCAAGTAAACCCATAGACTAATGACAAACTTGTGAGTCCAAATGCACAAGGTTCAGGGCTCTGAAAATCCCACATATGTGGGGTATGTGATTGTCATCACTAGGAGCTGTTCTCTTTTACCTCCTGCAATGGCTGTTCTATAACCCAGAATCTTTCCAGTTAAAGTTCACAACAGATCCCAAGAAGAGTGTCCCAAGGAAATGCAATGAGAGGAATGGACACTCAGAGCACGCTTCTGAAAATCTATTTTACCTAAAAAAATACTGTATAATCATATTTCCAAGGTAACAGAAAAGTGAATGGCAGCACTTCCAGAGCTGGAAGCTCAGCAGGCTGGTTCTGCCTGGGAGGGCTGTTGCAGCTACCGATTACACATCTCCTCACACTGTGTTAACAACTCAGCCTGACTCCAGGTGGTGATGGAATTTCTTCTGGATCACATCTGTGTTGTATGATGGAGTCCAATTGTGAGCTTTTTGGCAGTTCTATGGACTACTAAGTCTCCACTAATTTGATTTCTTGTCTGAGAGTATACATCTTTAGGGGATTTACTGCTTGCTCATCTCTGAGTTCCAGTAATATGGCACAAACAAAAACAATATCCAAGGATGACTTATGACAAGAATTTTGCCAGTCACAGGACGTCTCCTTATAAACAGGATCCATTAGACCAGATGAAATGAAAAGGTAGTCAGGGACAAAAAATTGCAGTCTCTGAGAAGTAGCCACTCTCTGAGGAAGAGAAAATTGTACTAACAATTTTGACTAAAAAAATGAATTCTCAATGGTTATCTCAAGCAGAACTTTTAGCAGTGCACCCATCTTGCACTGTAAAGGAAATGGAGTTTGGAAAACAAAATAGAAAATGGGAATCTGTGGTTGACAAAGACAGGGAAATAAAAACATCCTCAAATCATTTATTTTTTTTCCATATTGGAAAAAGAGGAAATTAAATCTGAGTTGGCCAATTAGCCCCCACAGTCTCCAAAGACAAGACAAGATCTTTTTGCAGGAAAGCCTTGAGGTGAAGCCAATTCAATTAGTTTCCACGGCAAAACTGTCAAGATCCAAAAAACTAGGTGGAATAATGAACTGATTAAAACTTGTAATTGCAATTCAATGGATGAAACCATTAATCATGGAGATGGCAACATTCTCCCATTTCAAGACTGTGGTCGGATGAGTTGCCAACAAAAGGGATTGTAGGAATAAAGGGCTAATGTAAGCTGGAACAGGAGCATCCTGGATAGAATATTGTGTGTTTCCTTGGCTGACCTGAGGAAAAGAACAACTTTCCCTAGAAAATAAAAGACTATTAAAAAAAAAGAAGTGTAGGCATATTTTATCCTTAATTCTTCAGCTCCCAGTGGTTTACACCACATCAGAAAAGCTCACAGCCTGAGTGCCAGTGATGTGCTGTGCAACACTCAAATCATTAATGTCATTTCTTCCACCTTTAATTTCATGTGTTTCTAATATTTTTCTCCGCTTTTTTTTCTTAGCCAGCCCTCCCCTGCAGGTGCCTTGGTTTCATCTTCATTGTGCTGACAAGCTGCTTGTGCTGTTCCCAAAGCAGGATCTCCAGGAGAAGGGAGGCCAGGCTGCCAACAAGAGGCAGCTCCTCCAGAGGTGTTCAGACACCTCCACCATCCACAGCCTCTGCTGCTTTCCCAGCTGCTGCAGATGCTGCACGGCAGAGGGAACCAGGAAAACAAACCTCACCTCCACTCAAACAAAACCTGATCTTAATCAAAGGCAGTATTTTATCTAAGCATTTGGAGGTAACTCCACAGCTCAGATGACTCATGCCATGACTTTTCATCATCTGAACTTTAACCCAACTTCTTTCTCTCCTGCTACTCCTTCAAGATTAAGCCACCATGATTAAGCTCAAGAAATCAGCAAAGCCCTTCACCCTGTCTTTTGTCAGCCTAGGTCTCTGCCTTGGCTGACTCCTCTCTATCCTCTCTCTGAAGGGAGGGGTTAGACTGGGGTGTCCACTAAGCTGCTGAAAGAGTCAGCCAGGCTGGAGTGAGAGCTGACAGGATGATAAAGAGAAGTGGGTGGTGACAGAGAGGGTGAGAAGAGGTCTAAAAGTCCTCTCTTGTACCAAGTGTACCTCACAGGTAAAACTGATCAAGAAATTAAATAAAAAGTTTGTAAAAATGCACCACTGCATTAATGCCAAACCAGAATGGAAATTATCAGAAGAGGAAAAAAAAAAAGGATGTCACTTCATTTTGGTAACTGATTTGTCAATGTGGTATATTTCCTGATGGTTGGATACCATTTAACCTAAAATTCCAGTGAAGTCTACAGGTCTTGTAATTATCAATGGTGCCACTAAATGGCTATTTGACAAGCAAGGAATGTTCAAACCAGGGACATGAAAACATTCCTGCTGGGAAGAAAGAATATGAAGAAATAGGGTGAGAATGAGTGAAAGCTCCCTTAGCCGAGCAGATTCTTCCCCTGGAGAAGCAAAGCTTAATTAATTGTAGCACCATTGAAGCTCTACAAAGAAAAAAGCCTATTAAGTCATGAGCTCCATCCTCCAGACCAGAGCCCAATTCCCACTGAGCTATCCAGGATACTGCTCGGTGTCTCTGGGCATGAGCTTTCTGGAAATCCTAACTCCCTGAAGCTCCTGTGCACTGTAAAGCAAAAGAACTCCAATAACTTTGGGGAAGGAAAAGGCAGGACTGCAGATCTCACGGTCTGCAAGAGCCTTCCCAAGGACTGGGTCTTTGCTTAAGGAATAAAGTAGAAGACTTGAGAAAAGTAGAAGCTGAAAGGAACAAGGAAAGTGGATTTTCACCTTCTCTTTGGCTCTAACCAAATTTGTTCTTCTGTCCAAAAATGTTTCCAATCAGAAGACTGCTCTCCACTTCAGAGAGCTGGAGGGGGTGGTTACAGGTAGATTTTCTGTCTCTCACAAATTATTGCAGCCAACAGAAATGCAGCTTGTTACGAAAAAACGAGATCTGAGCTGTTTGCAAAGCTTTTTGAACTCATTGGAGACATACCAAGCAACTGCCACCCACATCACTTTAAGAGCAAATAAATGCAGCCTTGAATTAAGTGATGCTTTAATGGACTGGCTTGCTTCATCTGCCTTTTAAAATTTTTTTAATTTATTTTGGAAGCCAGCTGCAACTTCTAAATCTTGCTCTCAATATGTAAAAATCCATTATTAATTCATTATTAGCTTATTTTGCCACTAATGATCTAAATGAAGACTTGCATGTCAACTAGCGCACATCAAGGGGAGGGGAGTCAAAAAATAACTCTTCATCTTGATTTAAAGGCTACAGCTTCTAAGTTGTGGGAGCAATGTGGGAATCCAGAAGTTTGAGAAACTCCAGGGACAGTTTAGAGGAATGGGTGCTTTTAGCATGAAGGGAGGGTGAATGTATCCCTTTTCCATAGGGAAGTTAAGAGCTGCATTGAGCAATCCACATTCTGGACACAACAATGCTTCCTGGAACATCAGATGGGACAAACCCCAATCCCCTCCTCAAAAAAAAAACAAAAAACCAACCTTCACTTACTTCCATCTGGAAATAGCCTTCTTGGCACTTAACTGAGTGGAAAGCTCCCTGCCTCCAGCCTGCCTTGAGGTGCCATATTTTCAAGGTGTTCTCTGAATTCTTAGTCCTGTTGTACTGTATAACGTCAACAGGATTCCCAAAGCCAGCTCCCTCCCAACAGCCTTGTATCCCACAAAATTCATCTGACCTCACTTCTGCACAGGAGCCTATTTCAAGCCTTCATTTTTTCTGACTGTACAAGAGTAGATGGGAACAGCTACCTGGTGTTCATCAAGGACACAGGGATGCACACAGACAATACTTTGACAGACTTGAGCTGAAAATCTAGTGTCCTGTTCACTTGCCAAAAACTTTTCACATGGCCAGATCACGAAGAGGACAAGTCAAGGGACTGGTGATGTTGGACAGGCACTGGCATGACTCTAAGATAGCTGGAGAATACATATTGAGCACTAAATATGAAATTACAGTGCAGAGATAGATCTCTGGGGCTTCCACACCATTTACACACACTGGACTCTCCCTGGCTTCACTATTTCAGGATCCTGGGAAACCAACCAATTTAGAGGACAGCCAATGCCAAGATCCCTCTTTAGCATCTCCAGACTCTGGTGTTCCCTTCTAGGTGACCTCACCAGTCTTTCTGAAATCTCCAACACTCCTGTAGGCCCCCCAGAGATCATACTGGGATGTGTTTACACTGCCTTTCACTTTTCTTTTCAAGACCTTGGCCATGTTTATTGATTTCTGCTTTGTTTCCCAGCACTGTGTTTCTGCTGAAGGTGACCCCGTGCCTTCCCAGCCTGGAGTGTTACAGTTTTGAGGTCATGCTCTAATGCCTGCCTGGCTCCTGTAAAACATCACTCCCTGAACACCTCCTGATGGACGTTTTGGTCAAGAGTTCTGCTTATTGCATGTCAAACATGGCTCAAAAATGAGCACCGACTGAGTGCCTTGATGAGGTGAAGCCAGGATCACATCCAAAGTTCTTTGTGTTCTAAAGGTCAACACTTCAACTTCTCCAGCAGGCTTTCCTATGGCTGTAATTCCAAATCTTTTGCTCAATGTAGTCAAACACATATGTTTTGGAAAATCATAAGTTGGTGAGAAAAAATCTGCTAAATTAGCATTCAGATCACAAGGGGAAATCAACTTTTGTCTTTAGAAACCAATCAATGTTGCCACTTCTCAGCTTTCCAGCTGCCTATTGGCAACAGATAGAGCTCCACCAGAGCCAAGCTTTCAGAGAAAGAGTTCCTATGGAAAGGCCCAGCAATTTATATTTGAACTCCTTATTAATTTTAAAATGTATTAAGCATGAAAGTCATGTCCCCTTTATGTTTATTTAAAATTGAGAGTAACCAAAGTTTTCTCATCTGAGCTCAGGATTGTCAGCATCATCGCCCAGCAGACACCACACCACGATGTTACAATGTGCTGTACATCCACCAACTTCACAGGGTTAACATCCTAATTCTCGTTACTGGAAACTTCTCAAACGAACTCAAACTTTTCCTTCACTCATCCAAACCATTGCTGCTTGTGCTACTACATTTAAAGAGAAAATAATTCTGTTCCCTAAATAACTTGCATTGTTTTCTGAAGGCATTTATAGACATCAGTGAAATCTCCCCCAAGCTCTTTCTTTTCTACACTACAGAGCTTTGGTTCCTCACATCTCTCCTCCCTCTGTTTCCCCAATCCCTCTAAGGCATGGAATTATATGTGGAGGACAAGAACCACACACTACCACAAAGTGCTACAAAGGAGAGCAGAGCAGCAGTGCTAACAGTGCCTGTGTTTGGAGCAGTCTGAATAAAAAACCACAAGGTATTCCTTGTGATATAAAACAGCACAGCCCTACAAACATGATACAAACTGTCTTGATATATGTCAGCAGAAAATCTGGTCATAAATACATCTTTATACATCTGCACATAATGTTATCCTATGCTTTGCTAAGGATTGGGAGGAGAAATTCATGAAGAATGACACTTTCGTATTTGTAAATTAAGGTAGAGAGGACAGACAGAAGAATGGGAAAATCCAATCTAGATTTTTCTCCCAGGGAAAAAGAAAGTGCTCTGAAGTATGATGGAGTCAGTGTGTTTGAGTCTGCATTTTCACAGAGTAGAGGTAGAGCCAGCCTCCTGCAATGCTGAGTCACACAGGCCATCATGAACGAGACCTGAGGGGTTCTTCACCTGATTAACTGAGAGATGGATCCATAAAAACAGCACTTCTTCATGACTTTGCTGGCAGCCCTCCATGAAAGGCCACTTTTGGCAGTGTACAGGGAAGGAGAGCAGGCAGACATTCAGGTGGGATGGAGCTGGCATGGATCACCAGTTCCCAGTCATTGCCCATTCCAGTCCCTCTCAGCTGCATGTGCTTTTCCTCATAAAGGAAAACAACAAACTTCAATCCCCTCCTATCACCAGAAATGCTTTCAAGTTTTACTTCTACAGGATAAAGAGGTGTTTAATCACCAGAAAAGATAAAGTTTAATTCTTTTTCTATATTTAATAACATTCATAAACTTTCAGTGTTTTTTTTGAGTTTTGCATCTTTTGCATAAACTGTCCAGATCTTGACCCTGCTCTGCAAGAATTTCATTCTGCCACAAAGACCATCAATGGGCTCCAGTGCCTTTGTATCACCTGAAAGTCCACCAGAAGTGTTTCCTGAAGACCCATGTCACCTGATGATCCAGACATCACTTGCTCAACTTCCCTGAGAATGTCTCTACACCTCTCTCCTTTCCTGAGAAAACACTCCTGGTTTTCAGCATCTCCTGAAGTTTGAAACACCATAAAGCCCCAAACTGAAGAATATCAAAATAAGACAGTAATACAGACAAAATTCTGCTGTTCTGTGTAAAATTAGGTTTCATCCTCTGCTGGAATAATGTGCTCAGGCTTAGTCACTAAAAAGGCCAAGCAGAAAGAGACAGCAGAGGCAGCAAAAGTAGGTTGGATTATTATGCATTATTATAGAGGGGGAAGAAAGTAATCCATTAGAAGGAAAATGTAAAGCTTCAGGATGATGAGGGGTAAAAAGTAAAAGAGGGAGAGTAGATATATGAGAGAGCACTGCAGATAATGTCTAGAAGGGCAATTACTGGTTCTCTTCCTCTCTACTCTTTCCCATAACACAAGACCTGGAGGGCAACATGCAGTTAAGGACCACCCATTGAAAATATACCAAAATGAAACACTATTTAGTGTGTAATTAACCTGTGGAACTCAGTCCCACATGGCATTCTGGGGACAAAGAACTCTGACAGAGCCCAGGAAGGATTAGACATTACTAAGAAGTGGTAAGATAGCATTTCCCATTCCACCAGCAGGATAAAAATAAAGAGTATCAATCCTCCAGCTTCAGGGCCTAAGTTGTTCATTGTGATCAGCAGCAGGTAAAGCTCAGCAGGATGTGAAAGATGCAGTTCTGCCAGTGAAAGCTTTAGTGCACGGTCCTTTCCTGTGTGCTGCTTGTCACTTATCTCAGATGCTTATATGGCTCCTAGAGCTCCAGTATGAGTTCACTACAATCAGTAACATATTCATCATCACAATAGCCTGAGAAGGTACAGAAGAACTTTTTTCCCTATTGTACAGACTGTGAATGAAAAGGTTGGGGCCATGCTGGAGGTCACACAGGAGAGGGGAACAGAGCACACACTGCTCCCTGCATCCATCCATCCTGGTCGTTGGACCCTACAGCAAAGCAGACCAAAGAGCCGGCTGGGAAAGGAGGCGGCAGCTCCATTTCCAGGCCTCTTTCAAACATAGATGTCCCAACACTAAGCAGAGCAGCAATTAATGAAAGAGCATCCCTAGCATGATCAACACAATGTCTGCATCGGGCAAACCACGACCACAGTCCCAGGGACCCAGCCCTCAGGTGGGACCTCCCAGCAGCTTCCTCTGACCCTGCTGGTACCCCAGCAGCCGGTTTGTCCTTTGGGATGGATTCCAGCTGGCCGTGCTGGACGGCACAGCGTCTCTGAGCATGCAGGATGTCTCTCCTGCTGTGACTTTTCTAGAGGGGTTTAGTGCATGCAGCCCACGTAGGGTCAGGCATGAAGATGCCGCATATTTTATTTACCTAAGCAGTGCCAGCCAGTCCAATGCAACCACTCCCATGGGCTGCACGATCTACCGACCTTTTAAAGGGACAGCTCTATAGAAACCAGGGCTTTCCTCCATGGGAAATGGGTCACCTTTTTTTTTTTTTTTTCAGCATTCCTTTAACATTCATATTTCTTTTCTTTTCTCTTTTCTTCTTTAACCTTTTCTTTTCCTGGAGCTGCTTTGCCCTGAGGTGGAAATGTAAAGGTCCACCACAATTTTTACTGGAGAAAAGAGTCCCATTTAAAGCTGATTCAGTGATACAATGAATGCACAGGTCATTTTGAGAATAAAACATAAAGACACGCTAACCATAAAAGTTTTATTTCCTTCAAAAGTGATAAGCATGTATGAAGGAAAGACTTTTTGCTACCTTTGGCCTGCAGTGGAACACTTGTTAAAAAATGTTCCTTGATACTAATCTCCAACTGGTGTTTGACTTATCTTGAACTCTCAAATGTCACCAGCTTTCAAATGGTGCTGTGAAAAGACCTAACTTACATATCTGTAAGAGCTCTATTTTAACCAAGTCTCTTTCTTTCTTCCTTCCTCCCTGCCTTTTTTCTTTCCCTCCTTTCTTTCTATCTTTATTCTGCCACCACATTTCTGCTTTGATTTTGACTTCTAATACAAAAAAAGGGCAAGAGGAGAAGCTGTAAATTATACAGAATAAAACCACTCTTAATTCATCTAAACCCCCTTTAAATTAACACATTTTTCCTTACTCTGACCTAGCACAACATTTTTAACTAAATTTGCCTTTTAAGAGGTTGTTCTGCTTCACCAGCACAACAACCAGGTATTCTGAGCTCGATAATGGATCCTAAACAGATGCCAAGAACACCCTGCAAAGGTGAGGAAAGTACTTCTTCAGAAATACAAAGACACGGGATGGGAAAGGAAAAGTGGATGCTCCCAACGATTAGGAATGAACGGATTTAATGTCACCTGTTCCAACCTGCAGCCCTATACTGAAGTGCTACCATAAACCAAAACTCTCTGTCACTTTGATTGTATGTCCATGAAAATGATAGCTCTTCATGCACAGTAGATTTCCATAGGCCTCCCTTCCAAAGTCAAGTAATGCAGGGGGTTGGGATGCTCTTCAAAAAGGGAAGCACCAAACAGTCAAGGATGCAGCTCAGGATGTAACTGACAAAAAAATCAGTAGAAAATCACTTCATTAATGAGATCTTGTTATGAATCAGTAGATCAAAAATCTAATCAAGCACATTCCACCACACACATCACAGGGAGATCACAGGCAAGTGCAAGTCACAGGTTCCTTGATCACCAACTTGATGGGCATGAGAGGTGCAAAGCTGAGTCGTGCAGCTGGGCAGAGGGATACAAGGATAATGATGGCATTGCCCCTTTGAGGAAAGGAAAGACTCAAATCTCATGTTCAGAAAGACTGACAAAGATTGTCAGTGCTCCACATTATTCCTTAATCTGAATCATCATTAGATTATTGGGTCTGAAGCTCACACTCTGAAAAGTAGTTTGGTTCTCTAAAAAGGCATCGAGGCACCGCACCAGTGAGCCAACACACCATAAGAAGATAATGATATGGGTAGTTCTCTCCTTTCTGCTGGTGTCTTATCCCTCAGATCTAAACACTGGACACACTTTCCATAGCACTGCTCATCTGAGCATATCAAAGTGCTTTATAGATGTTCATTATAAGTAATTACCAGGCAGCACGTGTGAATAATTTACAGGATGGTAGAAGTGAAATTTCTACTGCTCTCACACTTTTTCTCTCTTCTCTGCAGTTCTAATACCTTTTTTTTTTTTTAATTTGTTTTCCCTCTTTTTCTGACCAGTGTAAATTAAGAATATTTGTAATTTGAATATCTTCCTAAATCACATCTCTATATGCCTATAGTTACAAATATCTAGCCCTAAATTTGAAAGCAAATCTAAAGATACAGCCAGAGATCCCTTCTAGAACCAGCTGTGCCAATTGAAGGGTTTCTGCCTCCAGGTGTATTTTTTAGCTAACATGAGCTGCTCCATCAGCACTAACTTAGCTTTTTATCCAGGTAAAACATAACAGTAATCAGCAAGGAGGTGTGAGCTACAAGGCAGTAAATGGGAGAGAATCTGACTCTAAAATATACCCCACTGATATCTTGAGAAAGTCTGAGAAATTAACAGACCTGAACTCATTAAATTCAGTCAGAGTCACTTCTCAATGTGTCTCATTAAGACAAATACAGTTTAAGCATGTGAAGATCCTTTATTGATCAACAGGGGAAAAGAAACCTTTTCTTTTCAGATTTGCTGGGGTTTTCTCCTCAATTTTCTGCACAGATTTTACACAATTCTGTTCACTCAGTCCCTGCCTTTCATTTTTCCCAGTCAGCTTTGGGATTCCATCTCCCAGGGCAGTCTACATTTAACAGTTCCAAGCATTTAAAACGTAACTGTGAATTGTCATAATTGTCATTTTGAGCAGAGGCTGGGATTTCTGGGGTTTGTTTCCTTTTTTTCTTTTTTTCGCCTACAGGATCTTAATTGACTTTCTCATCAGAGATTTTAAAATAAAGTTGATGCTTGGGAGAGTTTCATACTTGAAAAAGAGGAGAATGGTGCCCACCTCAGACACTCAAAAGAGAAAATGATTCAAAGAAGCAGAACCAGAAAGGTGTGTCAAATGACTAAAGGTGTGACACAAAGCCCAGCAAAGTACAAAGCTGAACACAAAGAAGGAAGGAAAAGTACAGCAGCTGTCTACCAAGCCAACATAAAAATGTTGAAAAGTTAAATAACCAGAAAGGAAAAAAGGGGAGAGCTTTCATGTCAGGAAAACAAAAGGGCAAAAGAGAAAGAAGCAGCACAAAGACAACATAGTCTTGTACGCACAGAGGAAAAATGATGTGTCCAATGACAGAACATACGGACAAAAACAAATAGCCCTAACCACAGATGCATTTCCAAGGCAACACACAGAAAGCAAACAAAAATTAAAGACAAGAAATTAACTTAAAATCTCCACAAAATAATTAAAACCCAAAAACATTTGGGGAAAAAAAACACAAACCACAACCCGAAAATAACCTTTCCCAGCTTAACAAAAATGTTCATTTTCTAAAAAGGCCATTTTCCAACACAAGTTTTTCCATTCAGCTAATGTCACCCAGCTCCAGTTATGTATTCCAGGCCCGCAGGGCTAAACATAATCTATCTGTGTTTGAAATGAGAACATCTTTTTTTAAACTTTAGGCCAACAGCAACCAAAGGATCTATTGGTGCTCTGGTGAAAAGAAACAGGAAGGGAACAGTTCAAGGGATGCCTTGAACATCAGACAGTGTCCAAGCAGTCAAGGATACCTGAGCCAGTCTGCCACTTTTAACACCCATAACTCATTATGGCACCCTCAAAATATTAGAACGACTCCTGCCATGCAACAGCTTCTCCAGTGTGTAGCCCTGTAGGAACAGCAAAGTGGTGCTTGTAGAGCCCTTCCAGGATTTCCAGGTCTCTGGGAATCTGTTCTCCAGCAAATCAGTCAACTCACTGCAGTGAGGAACACAAAAACAGGACAGGACAGGTTCATTGTGTTGGGGCAGCTCGTGGAAAGGCTTTATCCATTGACATCTCCACTATTGCTGTGGAAACAGAGCCTAGTGTACTATATCCCACACAATCCCAGACCTTTGAGCCCAGCCAGGGCTCTTTTTTTCTAGGTGCCACAGCTGTGATTAGATGGAGGAATCACTCTGTAATCAGAGCTGCAAGACGGCAGATCAATAGAGCCATCAGTAATTAACACTGCTGGAACTGCCTGGCACATCTGTTATTTATGGCAGTGGGCAAGTCAAGGTGCCTGGGGAATAAGCAGCCTCTGGCATGGGGAGACCTGTGGACAAAGGGAGAAGAGACATTGTTCATGTTGGGACATGAACACCTTTTCCCTCTTGTTGCTGCTGTCACAGCCTGGATGGAGATGTGTGTGCATCACATGTCACTGCAGAAACGTCTGATTCATAGCAGAGCCTGGGTGGCACAGCAGGCTAATGCATCTCTCCTTCATCTCTGGAGTTAGAGGTGGAACAAATTTGACAGTCCCAGGGCATTCCTATGTGGATTTCCATTTGATTCAGACCTCTACGTTCACTTTCTTCACCCAAAGCAGATTTCATGACCAAAAGTCATGGCAATGTCACAGGCCAGGATTTAGTAGAAATGAGAATTGCTCAAGGGGCAAAACTGGAGAAAACAGATACAAATCAAAGACTTGGATGCATTAGCAGAGCTACATGAAAAGGCTATGTTGAGAATGGCTGGAAATATCCAAGTTCAGGAGAAGAGCTGAGGAGAGCTCTGTGGAGGCCTGGAGCCAACACAAGTTGCCATTCAGAACGGCAGAGAGAGAAAATTACTGGGCCTCTGACCAACAGCACTACAACTTCTGTTCACCTTCATAGAAACCAGGAAACACACCCAATGTTTCAATAATGAAACAAAACACCTTACGGCAAATGTGGGTTTTTAAAAGAGGGTTCTAGCTGTATGTTCTATCCCAGTTGGTTTTAGTCCACTGATTTTAGCTATTTCCTGAGGCATGATTGCTTCCAGGTTTGGAATGCATTAGTGTTCAGCTCAGCTCCAGGCATCAATCTAAAGGAGAGAGGCAGGGTGAATTTTTGAAAGAGCCAGATAGCAGTATTTTTTTTACGTGAGCCGTTACTGTTCTTTCTCACTGGAACACCTCCCTGCTGGCACTGCTGGTCTGAGCCAGCCCTCACCCTGAAGGGCACTTTACTTTCAGTCCTCACTTCACATACTTCTGTAAGAGCTCAGCCATGAAAGGCAGCAGTAGGCACATCCTACATCCCAGCTGCAGCTCCACGCCTCTCCGCTCCTTCACCCAGCTGGAGAAGTTTGGCTCCACTGTGCCCTGACTGAACTAACCCAAGTTCAGGCAAGCTCAGCACAAGCCATCTCAGTCCCAATAATGAGGCCACTGGGAATCATTTAGGATGATGTCATTAGTGCAAACACATAACCTTTGAGTTTTTGGAGGTAATTTCATCTCTCTTTCCGTAGCTGATAGAGTCTGTTGTGTACAGACTCGAAGCAACTGCAGCAGGATATTTCAAGTCAACCTCAACTAAGCCTGATAGCTCTCCCCACTTCCCCCTCCCTTATTTATAGCCAACAACTGGACATTGCAAGTCAGTGACCATTGACAATGTGACACGTGGATCTACAGACCCAGTAAGTCTAATATCAACTGAACTGACAGCGCTGGATCCTGGCTATCACCAGAGGAGAGACAAATATTCCAGCTGCCAATAGATGTGCCCTTGCATCGACCTTATGTGAAGCACCCTTGGCCTGGGGAAGCAATAGAAATCAATTAAAATTCTTTGTTGTACCAAATTCTGAATGCCTTTCAGCAGCTCCCTCTCCTCCTGCTTCTGCTACAGGTGGATCACTACTCAGAAACCCTTTTTTGTACAGCAAACAGCTAAAGCTTTAAAGAATTAACAAGATGGTAGGGGTTTTTTTTGTTTGCTGATATTATCAGGGATCTCACCTCCTTTTCAAAGCCCACGGGACCAAATGTGTGAAATCTTTCATTGATTCTGCAGCTTCCCTTTCCAATCTTATTTGCAAAAAGCTCTTGAAATTTATCCTGCACTTGAAGAGGACATTTATAGTTGTCACTTTTGCCTACTCTCAGCATCCATCCTCCACACAAACAGCTTCTCCCTGGAGTCAAAGAGGACATCTGATACTTTCCACGAGGCAGGTTTGCAGTAGGGATCTGCCCACAGGGGAGGAGCAGAGACTCTGAAAGTGTGCTCCAGCTGCTCTGCTTAAATGCCCCTTCAGGGTACACTTCAGCTGACTGGGAGGAGCTCTGGCCAGACCCTGGCTAACCCCAGGATCCAGGGCTACCACAGACAGAGGTTCAGCACAGCTGAGAATCAAGCCTGAGGTCCCAACACAGCTCAGCCCTGCTACTTCTTAAACCCACATGTCAATTAGTAGTGAGTGAAGACTGCTTGAAGTGATCAGAACACAACAGATCATTTCCCACAGCCCACCCAAGAGCTGTACAACAGCAACAATTCTGCATTAATGTGGGCCTGGGCTGCAGCTGAGACAGCTGTCTTGAAGCACAAGGATTCTAGCTTTAGCTTTAATGCTTCAAATCATGAAACATCCTATAATTCACTGTGTAGACTCACAAATCACTTGTTCAGCCATTGGAAAACACCAACCTGAGCTTCCAACAGTCAGACTCAAGGAGCAGAATGTGGGAGAGCTATTAGTGTGGACGGGGCAATGGGACAAAAGGCAAAGTGAGAAGAAATCTCTTCAAAATAACAGTAATAAATCAGAAAAGCACTGATTCTCTGTCTACACAGTTGGTGGTATTGACAAACCATATCTCCTTTGCTTTTTCCACAATTACACTATCAACCAGACTTCTGGAAGCAATGAAAACTCTTTACCTACTATCAGTGTACACTGAGATTTGAAATTACTTTCAATGACAAAATGCAGGCTTAAGTGCTCTCACTAGCATATAGTAGGTCTGAGACATTAGCATCAGGAGATGCTGTGAATGAGTCCTGGTCCTTCATTGCTCTCAGAATAGCAGATGATCTCTGCTGAAAAGCCACTGTGATCTGCTGGGCAGAACCCCAGCTTAATAGGGACAAAGTACCCCCGAGTTTGGGAACAGCTTCAGTCTTTATTACAAGATCTTCATCCACCTTCACAGACACAGTCCTGTAACTAATGACTGCAGGAGCTCACCACAGGCTCTGCAGAGCAGTGCTTTAGCATAACAGCAACTGCTCATCGCTGAGTGGTGATTATCTTGTCACACCAGTGCTTCCTTCTCCTAGGCAGACATGGAGAAGTTATCTGGAGAATGCCTAAAACACACATTTTTGAGAGGGAACTGTGGGGTGATGGATTGTGGGAGGCTGCCAACACAGGCGCTGGGGCCATTAAGACTGACTGAGGTCTGATTACAGTTTTGCATAGCGTAAGGGCACAACTGAAGGTGTGTAATTTAATGGCTCATTGCTCGCTTCCTACCCAGAATTGTGAGAGAAGGAAAAACTGCCAGAGTTTGGTCGATTTGAAATCACCTGTTTGTGTTCTGCTATGGAACAGTCTACAAAATCTCATTAAATACTAGGCAAGGAAAATGCCTGGCTCCCTCTGAATTGTTTCAAAGTGATCAGACAGCAATTGAAAAGTAGAACTGGAATTGCTGGAACATTCACTGATATTTGCTTTTTGTAACTCCCTTGAAGTAGGAAGCCTGCATGTCATTACTCTCACTTTCCCAAAGAGAACTAGCTATTTTCTTACACCATTTATTTTCTGCCCTGTAAAGCTACCACTGGTGCACACGCCTTGCAATACAGGACCTCTATAAACCAAGAGCTGGTGTAGGAAAATGAGTGTCACCTTCTGCCACTGAGAGACAGAGGCTGGGAAGAAGCAGGTTTTCTTTCCATAACCAAGACCTTTGTTTCTGGCTCCGCTCTATTACTCCCATTCAGCCACAGCAAGCAGGGCTGGCAGAGCATGTTTGTCCTGTTAACTCAGGTGCTGGCTCTGCTCTGACCCAGGTAACGAGCTGAAAACTGATTTAGACTTTCTCAGTTTTAACGTGTGTCAGCCAGCAGGCCCTTCAGTTTAGCAATATATCATGAAGAAAGGAAAGATTTGGCTTCTGCCTTGAAAATGCAATTCTTCACCAGGCTGTGATGAGGCCTTGGGGTGGCTTTGAGGTGTTTACTTTGTGTTTTAGCTGGTGAAGCTCTTGTTTAAGAGAGACAATTTTTTTTCTGGCTAGCTTCCATATTCCAGTGCCAAACAACACCCACTCTGACAGCATCACTTTCTTTTTTTTCCTGCCAGCCTCTGTCATGTTGCTGTTCATATTCTTGTTTTTCTAATCCCTGAGTCCCTTCTTTCATTCACTACTGTCAGACACCTTGATCAGGCAGCAACAGACCTCCTGAAAAGACCTCAAGGCTTAAACATATCCACAGTCAGGCTATCAGGAAAACTACTGCACCAAATAAAGGAAAATGGTCTTTGGGCATGAGGCATAGGCTGAGACCTACAGCCATCAATTAAAAAGGTGCATTAATTACGCAGAGCCAGGGAATTTCACATGCAGACACACAGTATCCTACATTTGCTAGAGAAGGTCTGTGTTTGCATGAGCAGAGCAGGAAAAGCCCCAAATTTTGTGATCGTTTGTAAATTCAGTGAGAACTTAAAATCCTCTTTGGGGTGGTTAGAGGTGATCAGGAGCTGGCAGTCTGCCTCGTCAGCAGAGGTGCTGCAAAACCGCTCCTGCAGTGGCAGCCTTGGGAATACACAAAGTCCCTGCTCCCGGTGAGCACCTTCCAGCAAGCAGCACATGCTCCAGCAGTTACGAAATGGGGCAAAAAGGACTATTGGGTTTAGAATAAGAGCTCAGGTTTCGGCTTTGGGTTTTTTTGGCTTTTTTTTTGTTTGTTTGTTTGTTTATTTTTGGGGTGGTTTTTTTGTTTGTTTGTTTTTTGGTAGGTTGGGTTTTATGTATGTGTGTGGCTTGTTTGGTTTGGTTTTTTTTTCCCCCCATGAAACTGTTAGTTCTTTTATTCTTTTAAAACTCTAGACTTCCTGTCTGCTGGAGGTGGCTGACTAATGTGATGAGAAAGATGAAGTGAGCAGGTATTTTAAGGGTGCCATTAAAAAAAAAACCCAAACTTTTAAAAATACACTGTGATTGGAATCATGCAAGTCCTGCTGAGATCAAGTGGAACATGCGTCTAAAGAGATTGCACAAAGGGGAGGAAGGAATAATAAAATAAAGATTATTTCAGAAAGGGGAACATATTCTTTAAGGAAAAAATATAAACACCCAAAAAAGCCCCAAAAGCCAAACAGAAAATCTGAGAACCACAGAGGAGACACCAAGCAATTTCACA
>WEKY01046625.1:123663-255324 GCA_013390045.1 Picathartes gymnocephalus
CCTTGAAAAAAGATGTTTTATAACAAATGACATATTTTGCATTAGTAATACTAAAATAGTATGAAAAATTGAGAAAAATACTAGAAGTAATAGAAAATGAAGTTAACTATTTTTCCCTGAAACCAAAAAAAGAAAACAAAAAGAAAAGAAAAAAGAGGCAATTTCAAAAAGGATTTGTGTCAAAAAAATATGTTACAGGCAGATTCTTGGAAACTTCTTTGATTTCTGAAAAAGATCCATTTTGTTAAAGCTGTGTTTTCTCATGGAAAATGGTTTCAATTAAGTTTTCCTGAACAGCAATATGTCACATCCCATATGCAAGTTACAGCTGAGCAGTAGCGATTCCCATGTTTGCTTAGATATTTATGGCATCATTTATAGCTACTCCATTATGGTGAGAAATATTTTGACTTCATTCTCTGGATACAGAGTGATGGGGCCTAGACAGCTGACAAATGACAAATGAGAGCTAGTCTGTGCTCACACCCAGCATCCTCTTAGGATGCATTTCAATCACCTGGCTGCATTACTTCCTCTGACCCACTGCACAGGGTTGCCAGTAATCAGTAAAACCATGGGGCTAATTTGTAAACCAAGAAATCTCTCCTGACAAAGATGACAAATATCAATTGTATTAAAAAAAAAAAAGTCACATGCTTGATGTAAATTCTGGTCTAGATTTCCAGCATGTCCCCTAGAAAGTGTTTTGATCATCACATATCCTTCACATGGTAGAAAAAGAAAGATTACACTATTGTTTTCATAAATTGGACATGGATGTCAGTTTACAGAATATGCAGAGTTGTTTTCCTGCGCACCAGGGGTTCTTGAAGACTAGTGTTATATAGACAAAAGCCTGCAAGTCATCCAGATTACAGATTCTTCCTCGAGTAAGATTTCCATGAAGCTCTGTGATAATTCCAATTAGCTCAGTTTCAGCAAACACCGTATTCAGAAGTGGCTGCTGCCCTTCCATCTGTGTGTGCCTTCCAAGGGGATGGAAGGTCTTTGTAGCAGTCAGCAGGTTCCTGCTGGCCCTGTGAGTGATGCTCTGACAGCCAGGCTCTCCAGCACAGTCACTCTGTGTGGCCTATTTCTCTTACAACCATTACCTGTGGAACACATCTTTCTTCTCCCCTTTCTCCTCCTTTATCTCAGCACAGCACTCCTTAATCACCCGGCTCCTGGGAATGTTTCAGACCCAGCCTGTACAGCAGGGAGCAAAGCCAGGTGTGGCTGGAGCTGAGCAGATGCAAATTGTGCACTGTGCTGTTATCTCTTTGGAGGGAGGTTTTAAAAGACCTCGCTGTGGAGAGCAGGATTTATTGTTCCCATTTCTAGAGACAGCAAAACCTAAGCACAAAGTGTAAGAGACAGTACTTCAGGCACTTCATGAAAAATGCAGGAGTTGCTGGCTCCCAGCCACTGGATGTGGGGGACATTCAGCCTGGAACAGCCCATTAGTTTCACGAATGGTCGTTGCTGAGTGGTTTCAGCAGCATTTTCATAACGGATAAGGTTAAAAAAAGTTTCCAAAGAAGCCCAAGTTCCTATTGATTCAACCAAACCACCTCCCCACTCTGCAGCATCCCAAGTTCCCTAGCAAAGTCATCCATGAATACCAAGGCACTGGAACCAGTCCACATCAATTTATAGGATGACTAACACTGGATATGCCAACTGGCCAGGCAGCCTTCTGCAGCCAGGAGGACACGTGCCAGGCAAGTTCTGCCTTCCCTCACCAGTGGGAGTGCAACCAAGGCTTTCTCTGCTCTATTTTGACACCTATTTTCAATATACTTTTATACACTTACTAAGATTTTTATTCCCTCTTGCACATTTGTTTGAAATTGGGTAACACATTCAAATGTCATAACAGAAAGCAAACAGCAGTGTAACTAAAGTGCTTTTAGGCAAACAATCAGCAGTACTGCTGGCATGTGCTCACCAGTAGCCCTGCTGGCTACTGAAGAGTCAATGTGTAATAAAGGTCCAGCTGCATTCTGATTTCTGAAGTTGGTTAACAGGAATCTGATCTAAAGACAAATAAGATGATGCTGTGCTGATATACCTCTTGTATGTACCAGGAATTCAGGCTGTGATGTCTTGAGCCTCTACTTTTGTTAACGATTGTTCAATAATTAACAATAAATTCATCAATCTTTCCCTCGATTTACAGAAATATACTCAACTCCAAACCACTGCTTCATTTATGCAGGAGAATATGCCTGATAAAATATGGCAGAAAAAGAGATCCTGAGAAGAACACAAAAAGAAACAAGGGATGAAGTGGAATAAAGATGACAACCTGATGCTTACAGCAATCTTCTTACCCCCACATAGCCAGCCCAAGGTCTTACTGCTTTTAGATCTGACACTTGGGTTTTCTTGTCTCTATCCAGCCTGTATATACAGTTTGAGATATTAAAGTCAAAGTAGAATGATTGATGTTCTTTTGTTCTACCATAATTTACTGCTTAGCTTTTCTCATATGGTCCCCTCATTTATTTGTTATGTGGTTGTGACCCTCAACTGCTCATTAGTCACGAAGGTCACTTAGAAAAGGAAATTTTTCTGCTGGCTTTCACTATGTATCAGCTCTCAGTTCTCCTACTGCTCAAAGGGAAAGCCAGCCTAAACCTCAGTTACTTGTTTCTGATCATTACTAGGTAGACACATGCATAGATAGATAAATAATGGTATTTTTCTTAATATTACTCTGCAGTACATCTTAGCAGCCTGAGAAAGCAATGGAGACCACTAAGCTAAGTAATGTGCAAACATGCAGAACCTGACTCAAGAGCCACGTTCTGTAGGGAAACACTCCTGTGTTCTGTGTACGTGCACATGATCTCCACTCCATGGTACCAACAAGATGCTGCCCCTCTTTCACCCTCCAGCAGGTTTTCACGTGATCTCGCCCCCACTCACAGGACACTGAGGTCACCCTGGAGCAGCAGGTGTGCTGTAACCATCAGTGCTGTGCTGCTGTCAAGTAATAACACACAGGATCCCCCCTCAAGCTCCCAAAGACATCTTCTGAGCTCCAAACACCTAATCCAGTTTTTGGCAAAGGAAAAAAAGGCAAAGGTAATCCAGTTTCCATTAAGGGTAGTAAACTAGTACCTGCAACTCCTTAAGAGCATGATCTCATGATTTCATATTAATCAGGCAAGTCTGAACCTGGATGATGGAAAGGTCTCAAAGGAAAACCTAGGTGCCGTAAGGATCTAGTAATTAATACAAGATGGTCTGGCTCGTTAGTCTGCACTGAATTAGTGCCCAACACACAGCTCTCTTTTGCATAAGATATAAAATCAAGGTCCTGATAATCCATTCTTTTTTTGCAAGCACAAAACTTAAAATCCAAGTTTCTGGAAAAATTCCAGTTAAGAAGATTACATTCTGTCTACAAAAATTACTACCATTGTTTCTCTCTTTACCTGTTAACAAATTTTATGTAGTTCTTGATGGAGTAGAGCAGTTGATGTGTTCCACCCCAGAAGTGTTGCATTTGAGCAGGGAGTGAGCAATCTCTTTGTATGCTGTGAGAAAAGCCCTCCGGGATTCTTTCAAATGAAAGGAGTTAAATAAATCTCAGTTATTGCTATTATGACTTTCTCGGGCATTTATCCACAGAATAAATGGATAGGTAAGTTGATTTTCAGGCTGCTCTTCATTATTTCCTGAACAGAACTACCTGAAAGTGGTTCACTATTACTTATACAAAATTTAATTTGGTGACTAATAGACCCAGGCAACTAAAGCAGGCAGAACTCTATAATCAACATAAGGAGACTTGTATTTATTAGGTGGTGACTGGTGAATCCCAGTGACACAAAGGTTCTGTGAACTTTCCAAATTGCATACTGGGCTTTTGTAAGGTTCCCAGGATTCATTTGAATTCACAGAACTTTTCTTCTTCTGTAACACATTCACAGGGCTAGATCCTAGTCCCCACTTTGGCTGCTTTGAAAAACAGGAAGAAATCCACTGTTGGCTTCTCTCCTACCTGTCTGCCCACTCTCACAGCTTTCCCATAGGGAAAAAAGCCTGAAGATATAGCTCATGCGGCCTGGATGTCTTTATGGCCTCTGTTGCTTAGCTACCAGAAAGGTCCTACATGGCTACTGAGCTGGCACAAATATGAGCAGCTTGACACTGCTTTTCTTTACACTGGGAGCTTGCTGGATCCATTCTTCATCCTGCTGGTGTTTTATTTATATTTTGATGGGCTTACTCCTCTCCTAGGCTCTATTACTCAAATGAAAGCCAGTACAAAATGAAAGCACAAATAGCCCAGGTCTAGCTGCAGAAGTTTCGATCTTTGAGATCATCCAGAGGCAACTGAACACAATCTTCCTGTTTAATACTTCAGTAGAGGATGTGAAAGCAGCACAACTCAGGGAAGAGTCATGTTCGCACTATTTCTCACACCTTATCCTAGAAAGGTCTACAATAGGAAGCCAGAACAACAAGGACTTTGTATAGTGGGATCAGATTATGGGAGATTCAATAGTGGCCTCCTGCCAGACCATGGGCAGTCATCTTCCTAAACTCTTTCACTACCCACCTATGTTCCTTTCACTGATGCAGCAGGATGCAGCTGACTACAATAATAGAGAAATTGGACTCTTCCAGGCAAGAGCAAGTGTATTCTAACCCAATGGGAAAGGGTGGTAAGAGCAGCTGCTCAGAAGAGATGCTTTCACATCAGGGTACCCGTGGCACAGTCACAAGGTGAACCTCTAAGGAAAATAATGTTTCTACTAAATGATCACTCATTAAATACATTCCTAATTCCTGAAGAAAAATGCTTGCTGACTGATCCTAGGTCTGCAGATACTTGTTTCAGCACTTTTTGATAATCCAGAGGTCCTGAGCAAGTGCATGTTGATAATCCATGGACACACTACCCTTCTATTTTACATGCTCTGATTACCTGGCATGGAGATGTATGAAGATACACAGACCTAAAGTGCAGCCCTTGTGTATTCATTATGAACAAACTTTGGACTACTGAAATGTCAGAATGATTCTCAAAGGCCTGGTAGCCCCCTGCACTATAAAGGCTGATACTGTCTCACATAAATCCCTGCCACGGAAGCAGTACACTCATACTGCACCTCCTACTCTGCAGAGTCTGCTGCAGCTCAGTTACTGACTCAGCTCAGGTAGTCACCTATACTGATTAAAGAGCCTGTGCAGGCTCACTAATTAATTTTCATAATTAGCAGCTACCTTTTTAAAGTTTAACTTTACAGCTATGAATGTCCCTAAACAGATAATGGGAGGTGGAGGTATCAAGCTGCTATGGAATAGGGGATCTTTTAAAACCTTATCTGGACTAACCAGGTGGAAACAGACTTTAAAATACCCATGTAAAACTTCCCCTTAAGTGTGGTGATAAATTATGTGCCGCTTAAAGTTCTTTTGTCATAGATTCAACCATAATTCTTTGTATAACTAAAGTTTTGAAAATATCTTCCCCTAGGACTGGGAGGTTAGAAGTGCCCAATCCTCCTCCCTGCAGGATTTGATGTGAAGCTGTTCAGGGGAAACCAGGACTTGTGCTGCCAGGATTAGTTAGAGATTTAGATCCAGACACAAAAGTAAGAGAATGTGGGCCAGAAGAGGAAGAGGAGAGAGCCGTGGCACAGGGATCCACCATGGCTCCGTGGTGGGTGGGCAGCTGACCCCAGAGGGATGATGTACACAAAGGAGAGCTTCCTCTGTGTGTACTGAGCCAGGCAGAGGGAAAGGAATCACACAATATGAACTATTAATCTACTGCTCAAAACTGAAATGGAGAAGTCTGCATTTAATGACTAGACACAAGCTTCTATCACAGGTACTAAAATGACAGCCAGTAGATGGAAGAGGTCATAGTTTAATCAATTCTCCCTCTTTTTGTTTTACATAACTGAGGGTGATAGGCAGCTAATACATTTCACAGCCATGTGATAAATTGCACTGTCACCTACACTTTGCCTGGTACTCCTTCTTTGTCTAGGCTATTTCCACCATCCCTACTCCCACTCCAACACAACTGCACTAAAAGTCACAAGTGTGTCAACTTTTCCTCTGACAAGCAGATTTTTTTCTGTCAGTCTTTCTATTGCACAAGATCTAGGATGGGGAACCTGTAGGGTTAAATCAGTGACAACTTACATGGCCCCAATCAGCAGCTCCATATTACTGCATAAAGAAATATCTCAACTTTGCCATGTGTCTAACTGTGTTGCTTGTTGCAGGAGGGACAAAGAAGCAGAGTTTACAGTCATGACATTTTCAAGCAGAAATAAAAATATTTGTGTCATTTCAGTGGTTATTTTCTCATTTCCAAAATCTTGTCTAATCCAGATTCTTGGTGGCCAAATCATTCATTTTACAGGCCATGTGACAAAAGAGCTCCCCGGCACTTGGAAGGATGACTTTCCACACTCGTTCATGTCTTTGCCGTGCACGATAAAGCAGCAATCCAAAAAGCAAAACTGAAATAATTTCAGCTTATTGAGACTCTCCCTTAGGCCCTAACAGCGTAAGCTGTAGGGAGCTGCATGGCAGCTGCATTGCCTGTAGTCCATCACTTTTCAGGGACATGGTTTCTTTCTGGCCATTACTCGTGGATTTATGGAAACTAGAGAATGTGGTACATGCAAGCACTGAACGGGTACATTGCCAGGGTCCTGAAATTTAGACATGTCCACATTATAGAGCAGGATGCAGACAGGACCAAATTCTCATTCCACAAAGGGCAATATTCTACTTATGTACTCGGCCAAATCATTACCTTTGACACTGAAGTAATAAATCTCAACTGCCTCCATAAAATAAAGTTCCCAGGCACTGAATTGAACTTCGTTCAAATTGTGGATGAGTGCTGCACTATTTTCTGCTCTCTGGATTCAGCCATCCTGAGTAAATATAGCAGCAGCATGATTGGAAGATTGCCCTCAAAGGTGATAAAATACAGGATTCATCAGATTTTGATATGTCCCTGAAAATGGATAGTTGTCCTTTCTTGCTTGACAGCCTGGAAGAATCAGAACTCGGAAAATCACTGCAGGAAGGAGAACATATTCCTGGAAGGGCCAGACTTCACCCCTACCTTTCCCCAACCATCTTTCTCTGACTCTCTATTTATCTCTTCCCTTCTCTGACATGATGCTTTCTTTTTTTGCTTTTTGCTTCTCCTAAGAGGACTCCAAAGAAGGTGTTTTGCATTGCAGCTTTGATCTAATTAAAAGTCAAGGTACCATGGTCTCATCTTACATCAATATGCTCAGAGTGAGGGCAAAATGCAGAGCCAAGGGGGGCCTCCATCAGTGTAGGGCAATGCTGTGCTGGATGAAGACAAGCAGTTCTGATATCTTTGCTTCTGTTTTCACAGTTTTGTTATCTCAGAGCAGCAAATCCCTTCCCCCTCCACCTTCAGTGGAAAAGAATGGCAGTAAGGGGAAAAAAAAGTCTTTTTACTGTACTTGGATTTTACTTTAGTGAAGTTCCATGTGGTGGGAACAAGAAAGCTCTAGGAGGGCTGACTCTAGGAGATGTCAAGTGCTTGCCACTTCAGAGGGGTATTCAGACTATCTTTAACAAATTGTTTCCCTTCACAGCCTTTTCCTAGAAAAATACACATCCCTAGTGCTTCTGGACCTAACTCTTTGCTGAAGGAAAAGACATTAACAGATATGATGGCAGATGGATATAGGGGGAGTTCCCTTCTCATTAGTCTACTTCCCCCAGTGTCACTAATCTTTCACCTGTGAAGATCATGCTAAAAACATTCCTGATCTTCATTCATCCCAGCCCATCGGACATGAGAGGATGCCCCTCCTTGGCATTCTCTAAGAGAGATATTGAGCCCAGCTATGAACACGTAACTGAATCTATTGCCTGAGGTGTGCTGAGTTATTTTAGTGCACTTGTGGACTAAAAGTCTGCAAGCACTCTATTCGACTAAAATCTGATTTAGCTAAATTGGGGAATCAATACATTTTAGCTAATTTAAATTGCATCACTGCTATTGAAGAATCCAAATTGTGCCAAAATCCCCAAATGGGCTATAAACCAAAGGCCTTTTTTTGTTGTTGTTTGTTTGTTTTTTTGTTTTTAACTTCTGACTTAGGGTGTAGACATAATTCTATAAAGAAGTAACTGAACTTTATGACAGGTTAAGATAAAGAAAATAATTTTAGCTCATTTAATAGCACTTTCAGAACCTCAGGAAAGGAAGAACATAGTTTCATTTCTGACTGAGAAATGGGGACAATGCATTAATACACCACATCCCAGGATATTGGACACAGTCTGCTATCACGTCCCATCACCATTTGACACTTAAATCATTCCTTCTGAAACCATTCTTTTTTATAAATGGAAAAACTACAATGAGAGTATTCTGCAACCTTTGCCCCTCTTCCATTTGTGAAAATCTGGACCTAAGACTGATTTTTCTCCAGTGTTTTGCCTCATGCACTGAAGTCATGGACTTTGTTTCTGTTTTGTTGCTGGAAAAGCTCAGCTTTCACATCAACATGGACACCACTGTAAACTCTGCATGTCCTTCCCATGACTGTTTTATAATGTGTTCTTCCACCTCCCCCTGTCCCAGATCACCCCTAGCCTCAGGATGCTGGCAGAAAGCAACACAGAAGCAATGCAACTGTAATCAAAACAAACACAAAAACTCACATTTGTTGGAGACATTTTGTATTATTTAGCTGTCTTTTCTCTCATGACACAAAGTCCTGGACACTGGGAACATAAATACTAGGCATGATGACATTAACAGCATCAAAGCAGCGGAAATATATTCTTTGGTTGTAGTTCTTTACACCAAAAGCTCCAAGGCATATTCTGTTTCCTTTGTGTCATGCGGTACAGAAGAAGGAAAAAGCTAATTACACACTGAACTTTGTTGGAGCTACCACAATACTGTTATATAAGTAAAACAGTTACTTCTCAAAAACAGACAATCCTGCGTAGAGGTTTTTGTTTCCACATTCTCTGTCAGTGCAGCAGCTAAGAAGGCAGCCAGTTTGTCTGAGAGATCTGAGGTAGCACTCCTGGTGCCAGAGTGCTTATGTGACAGGAGTGGGGAGAAAATATCCTTTGATTGGGTTGGGCATCATTGACAGAGATTGAATATGACACCCCACAAGCTACTCTTTGCTGCCACTTTTTTGAAATTTAACTGCATTTCAATGCAGGATTAAAAGGGAAGCAGAAGTCAATGGAATAACCAGGACTACAAAGAGTTCAGCGCTCTTCTGGCTTTGTCTCAGGCTTATCTGAGGGAGCCAGGTACTATTTTCTGGTCTCATTTTGCAACTAATCTCCTCTTGGATACGTGTTACAAATGCAGATTAGAAAGTCTTGGCTTCATATAAAGTGGCTGGAACAGACAGAAAAGCAAAGGCCAAAACCATAAATGAAGAAACCATTAGAAATAGGAAGTTGTTGACATGGGATAAAGAAAGCAAGAGAAAATAGAAACAAATGGTCTAGGAACCTCCAAGTCACATTATCCAGGGCTTTTGAAAACAATTTGTTTCAGAGTTTTTCTAAGTCGTCATCCTCCAAAAATACATGTGCTGGGCAAAGGCAGGTTCTCATGTACAGGGTAATTCAGCACAGCAATCAAGCCCTTGTTTCTCAGCACTGTTGGATATATTCTTTGTTCCCTCACTGGGAACACAGCCCTAATGAAATCAAAGGGTGCACAATGACTACTTGATGTCCCTCTTTCTGCTTTCAGGGACAGGGTGATGCCTGTTCATAACCAACACGTGTCAGTGTGAACCTGGAGCACCATGATTCCGGTCCAGGGCTGTCAAACAACTCTGCTAATGCCCTCAGCCTTCTCCTGTATTATCTCCTGTTTGTTCCAGTCTATCCTCACTTCTCAGTTGCAGTTCTCTCCTACCCCTGCAATCAGTCCCAAGCTCTTCCTCTGATTTACCCAAAAGTTCACCCTTGAAATTAGTTTGGAGCATGTACAAGGTAGGGCATCTCATTCATGTGTTGTGAAATATAGCAAAACCTCTTCCCCGTCTTGACACTTAAGAGACACAATTTCAAGTGTGTACTGTACTTCATTTGTAACCTTGTCCCTTAGTGAATGACCACAACTTCGGAAACTTATTGAGAACAGACGAGCAGCAACAGGGGAGAGAAAACAGAAATCCATACAAAAAAAAATATTGTTTTTTTCTTTTTCCTTTCTACTCTACCTTTCCTAAGATCATTCTTTGCTTTATAACACTGAACTTGCAAATGTGTCTACTCCTTCCCTGAAGGTGTAAAGAATAAGAACTCAAGAAAACTTTTTGTCTTTTTTTTTTCCCTGTTATCTTCTCCTCCCTCTTAACATTCAGCTAAAAGGCTGCATATCAGAAATAATTATTATTCTCCAGATTGCAGGCAGGACATCAGAGCACCTTTTGCTCTAAAAAAAACCTCCAAAAAAACCCCTATGATTAGAAACAAATGTGCTGAAAAAAAGAAATAAAAGTATTGAAATTTTCTTGCTCAAGACTGCATTCTCTCACACATTGTGCACTTGGGGTCTAATTCAAAGCTCACTGAATTCAATAGAAGAACTCATATTATATGCATGGAGCTCTGATTCAGCCTCTTTCACCTCATGTCCACCTCAGTCTAAGGCTGTACTCAGAGAACAGTTTTCATCTCTTCAGAAGGATAAAGACATTTAGAAGTGATGGGAGTTCATATTTTCTTTTTTTCCACCATTACAGGTGAGGTGCAGTTGCACTGAACAAGGGTAAACTCACCTGGAATGGACAATTCCCCGAGTGACACCTCTCTATAACCTCTAAATGAAGGTTATTTAGCAAGCTTGGTCCTTTAAGCCCTCCTTTGAAAACCTCTGGTCTAGAAGACCAAAACACTTCAGAGCAAAGGGAAAAAGGTATGGTCAACATATATTGTCACATTTCATTTTAATTTCTCCCTTTAGTTCCGCTGTATTTTTCCCAGCTCAGATAAGGCTGGTCTTCATTTTACTTTGGTATCTGTCCTGCCATATAAAACTGCACATCACACTTTCTATCCTATGGGATACAAGCTTTTCAACAAACTATAAATCAGGATGAGCTAGAAGACACTGCAATTAGAGGAGTGCAGCTAGAGATTTCAATCTTCAGATAATAAGCACTGGGGAAAATTGATAATACACTCCAAAACACTGAGGGAAGCACACTCCAACACCTAAACCCACCCACCCCCGTGTGTACACTCAGAAATGCTGTCTGTTCTATCCCAGGAAGTCTATAGCCTTTGTAAAAGAAGTAGTAAAAGTTTAATATTCTGGAGTGCTCTGTGAAACAGAGAATTATCACAGGGAGCCAAGAAGCCTTTACTGAGAACAAACCTGCTCCATGAACTTGAAAACTCTCCTATCAAAACAGAGTGAAAGCTGGGGCTGTTCAACCTGGAGAGGAAAAGGCTCCAGGGAAACCTCAGTGTGGCCTTCCAGAAACCTCACTCCAGCACAAGGCAGGGGATGGCCACTAAGAAATGAAATAGAGAATTACATACACTTAAGTCAGAAGGAATAAAAATAAAAAATTGCTGACCCTGACTGGTGTCAAGGCTGTGAAACTTACTGGACTTCCCCACATTCCACCAGGTAGACCAAGGGTACCCAGCAGAAGAGCTGAAAGCAAATCTCCCTGGGTTTACATTCATCAGGCACCCAGCTGATATAATCAGATGATTTGTAGGCCAGTTCTGGGCTATTATAGAGCATCACCCAGACTGAAGCAGTAGCAATACACTGGAGTCTAACTCCAATCTATTTTAACACCTTCAATCGATCAAAAACTCCTGACAATCCCTTCAAAGAATGAAGAGACTTTGGGAAACAGAACTTGCAGAATAAGAGATAAAGCCAAGGTCTTTAGATAAAATGAGCAGAGGTTTTGCGTGTCATTTTGCAACAACAAGCATGCGATGAAATTTGCAATCTTTGTTTGAGCTACACTTTAACAGAATAATGTAGGTTTTCATCTTGTACTTTTGTCTGACTGCGCATATGATTTCCAGGCAAAGGTGACTCTGAACACAGAGTTTCCTTCACAGGCAATGAACCCTGATATTGAGCAGATTTTCTCATTTTTAAAGACCTTGTCAAGCCAGCATAAAACATTAAGTTCTCTAGCATTAAAGCACAAACTCACATTTTCTTTGCAAGCAGTGCTATAAGAGAAAGACAACAAAAATCCCAGAACCATGAAAGGCGCCTCCATGAAAGAACTCCACCAAAGCTTAGTGAAATACTAAGAACAAGCAGCCAAGGTTTTATGTAAATCTTGCACAGCCAAGAATTCAATGGAGATGGGTGGATGCATGGGGGAAGGTCCTTAAGAATTTTCTTTCTATAAGAGTTTAAAAAAAAAAACAAACCTTGTACATTCCTGAGAAAAATGACAAAGTTGAGCTGTTTTATGACAAAAAAAGGTAGCCAGACCAACTTGGTCATACCAAAAGGTCTTAACTGACTTCAACTATATGGCAAATGTACAAAGGAAGTTAAAAAAAAAGAAATAGAATAGCTTAATGGGTGCAAATGTACAAAACGAACAGCTAAGAAAAGCATGAAAAATGAAAGTAAAAAGTGAGATGAAACTGGCAAAAATATCACACAGAAAAGGATATTCTTTAAGTTTATTAGTAGTAAAATGCAGCATAATTTGTTAGTCCACTTTTCATAGAAGGAAAACTTATTGACAATCAGGCTGAGAAGAGTGATTTTTGCATCAGTTTTCATAAAAGGTCAGCTGTGATGAATTAACATTTTTAAGAACTAACAAAGGAAGCCTAGAATACGAAAGGGATTGGTTAGAGAAGTTAAATTGCTCAGATTTTCCAAATTATCTGAATCTACTCTATTCCTTCTGCAGCTCTGAGGAACTGACTCAATCAAGCTCAAAGCTGTTAATGATTATTTTGTTTTGAACTTAGGAAGGACTGGTGATGAACCAGATAACTGACACAACAGAGTAACTGTCTTTTGAAGGCAGGAAAAAGGAGAAGACAGCAAACGATAGACCTGTCAGGTTAACTCCAGTTCCTCAGAGCAAAGAAACAATTTGGAAGCACTTAGGAGCAAAGAAGTGGGAATCAGTCAACACAGCTTCATCAGGAACAAATTATGATGGCCTGTGCTAATTTGCTTCTGTGAGAAGGTACCAGGGGAATATCCCATGGACAAGATGTCACATAGTAAAGTTTTTTTGAAACCATTTCAAATTCTTGCAGCAAATAAGCAGCAGGGTCTAGGTGAACCACAGCAGAGTAATTATATAAACTGTTTAGAAAATCGTATTCAGAGCAGTTCTCAGCATTTTACTGTCAAAACGGATGTGTGGAATGAGCTTCTGAAGGACTTGGACATGGATTTGGTACAATTCAATATTTTCATTAAAGATTTAGATGAAATGCAAAGTATAAGTATCTGAATGCCTTGCAGATGAAACCAAAGTAAGACAAAAACTGCATTAAAATTCAAAATAATTTTGACAAACTAGAGATATAACTTCAAAAAAAGTTGCAATTCAATAGGGTCAAGTGCAAGTTACTTCAATTAGATGGGAACAATCAATGGTACAAAAACAGAAAATGAGGAGCAATGACAAGGTAGTATTTCTACTGGGAAAAAATACTGATTTGCCTTATTGAAAATTACAAGCTGAACATGAGCCACCCATTCCTTTCTGATACAAAAATGCAAATACAATATTGTGTGAGTATAAAGAATTTAGGCCGACACATAAATTAATCTGTTCTCTCTTGATCCAGCACTATTAAGATCTCTGCTACTGATCTGTTTCCAGCTTGGGCAAATCAATTAGTTCAAAGAGGACTTTGTTCAACTGAAAATGGTGCAGAAGACACATTGAAATAAATTATTCTCTATGTCTAGGCTGGATAGGTAAGAAAATGACTCTCCACGACATCCTGTAGCAAGACAGGGCTCAGACTAGATACCTGGAAAATATAAGGGTGGTAGGAGCTAAAATAAATTATTTGGAGAAAGTCTGGTAATTCCATTATTAAAGCTCTCTTAGAAAAGGTTGGATTAACATAGCAAGAGTGGTACAGGTAAAGTTGACCCTCACTGCAGGAAGCTGATGACCTGTAGAGATCCCTGCCAGCCCTTAACTCCTCCAATTTTACGCAAACACAAATGAAGTTAAAAGTTCATTCCCCACGATGATAATATAGGAGGAATAATTTCCATATGAACTGTCAGAGCAGAGGTAAAGGAGCAGCAGGGCTGTAAGAGCTCAGGCTGGCCAGAGCCCTGCAGGGTGGCTGTCATCATTTTCCACCAACCACAGCAGGAATTGTTGCGTATCAGAAATGGGAGGCAGGAAAAACACAGCACGTGGCTCCCAAGCCAGGAAAATCAGTCTCTACTGGAGACAACAGCATTAAAACCCATCACTGGAAGGTCAAAAGACAAAAAGATGAGGAGGTACAAGTCTATATCAACATGCCCTGATTAAACTGTGCAGTGTTAAAGGAAAGCTTGAATAAAACTTGCTCAAGCTAAACCCAGAGGGCGTCACAGGTCACTCCCCTCTTGCAAACTCACTCCTCTCCTCAAAAGTCCATAGCAGATCAGACGGAAGGGACTTAGAAGGAGCTTTCACTGATGAGCTGCTGGGCACAAACAGATTAATGAAAGCTGTGTACAATGCATCAGCACCAACCAAGCTTGGCAGGGCTGTTATTGCTGGGAATTCGTTTATAGCGGAAGAGCTGAAGGAGAGAGGCGACTCCAGGCAGAGCTGCCAAGTGAATCATAACAGATCAGGAGCAAAGGGCTTCCCTTCAGAACACTGAGCTGGGAACATGGCACTGGGAATTCTTTTCTTACAAATTTCATCTAATCTCTTCTCTCTCAATCCCTTTTCTTTGCTAGGCTTTGTTTCTCTCGAGCCACTTCCAACATTCCTTTGTTGTGATTGAAGGAAGGAAACCAAAGAAACAGCAAAGCATTTTGCTGTATTAAAAGCACGAAGAAGAAATATTTTGCTCCCTGAATGTGTACTCTGCGTTCTTAACTGTCCTGTTCCAAAGCACAGAGAAGTCTTCAACTGCCTTGGGTCACATCCACAGGACAAGCTGATATTTCATCAGCCTGGTGTGGACTACACAGGACTGAATTATCACAGTGTAAACTCTGGATTGAATTTTATACAATTGTATAACCCATGGACCTCTTATTTATTTTCCCATCTGCATTTTAGCAAGGGCTGCTAGGGTGTGTCTTTTGATTGGGTCTGAGGAGATGCATTTCCAGCTTTCAGACTCTGGTATGAAACAGCTTTCGAAACAGAAAGGAGAAGAGATTTCAGCCCTAGACTATGCCTCTCTCTTTTTTATTTTTTTTCTCTCCCTCTGGTGAGACAGCATTCCCTAGTTAGTTACCCTGATACTAGTGGAACCTGTGAAAGAAGGGATGAATTGCTCTCAATGGCTGTAAAGAAAGTGCTTGAAAATTGGCTTTGCCAGATTAAAAACTTTTAGATGGTTAATAAAGTTGGTGAATCCATTTGGTGGGCCTGATGGATTTTGGAATTGTTTTTCTTTGTGTATATGTGTTTGTCCCTCTGCCATCAATTCTCGTAGTGGAATAAACTTTACCATGATAAGTTAAAGGTAGGAAAAAAAACCAACCCTGTACCTCATCTTTTCTAAAATTGAATTCGTTTTGGTGCTATAAAATCTCAATCATGTTGATTTTAAAGGCAAACTCCTCTAACAGTTTATGCACTGCTGCTGCTGCTGCTGGGAGATTTATTCACATCACAACCAAAGTACTTCACGTGTCCAGGAAGACTAAGTCCTCTTGTGACATCCTTAATGCATTAGTTTTCCCATCTACAGGCCAGAGTATATTATGGATTAATACGGCTCAGCAACTCAAAACACACAGATTGTCAGTCTCAGTAATCAGCCTGAAGAATTTTGAGGACAGTTGTTATTTACAGAAAGTGAGAAGAGACCCAGCAGAACACTTAGCTCTAAATAAACAATGTGGAAACTTCACTACCCAGGAAGTCCTAAGTGGCAAATAGGCAGCTCAGATGTTCCCGAATGCGGTTTGATTGCGTTCCTGCTGAGACTCAGCAAAAGCAGGAGACAGGAAAGGGTAAGTGAGAAAGCAGGGGGCCTTTCTCACATGGATTCACTCTCATTTCAACCAGTGTTTAGCTCTGGTTTGTTAGTTCATTAAGAACCTGCTACAGAAACCGATCTCAGCACACGGATCCCGGCTCTTCTGCAGCAGCGCGGCCTCTGCTCCAGCCCGGCCCAGGGACAGGGACCTGGTGGCATCTGGCAGCAGCAGGTCTCACCACGAAGAGTGGTGAAGAGTGAAGAGACCTGGCAGGATTTTGCAGCACAGAGCAGAGAGTAACTGCAAAGTGAGTTCTTTTTCTTTCTCCCGTTCCCTTCACCAGAGGATCCGCACTTGGCGACACAAAAGGAGACATTTCACTTGCACAGCGAGCAGGCTCGTGCTAAAGTGCAGTGAGCAAGACAGGCAGCATAAATCTTGATTTAACAGGAACAGAGCTGTGTGGGTCCTAAATTAACCCTGAGTTCAAGCTACAGCCAGCCTAAGAATCATGGAGGGAAGCTTTCCATTAGAACAACAAGGAGGCTCCAGCCAAACCCCATCTACTTGGAAACACTCAGGAATTTACCTCCATCCCACCCTGCCATGGAGAATTGGAACAAAGAGGGCATGCTGGGGGTCCTGAGAAGTGCCACATGGAGGATGGTGTTTTAGCACTTTACCTCACTTAAATCCGCATGTGGTTTCTGCTCACCCTCATGCTGGAAAAAACACTCACCAGCAAGCAGCTGCTATTCACTGGAGGATTTGCAATCAAGCTCTAAATTTAGCAAGGTGCCATAAGAGAGGGCTCCCACACTGCTGTTAACACCAGGAACCAGAGTTTAGTGATCTGAACGGGCTGATAATAGCTTCTGTCCTCACACTTCGTGGTTAGATGATGCCAGCTGCTGAATGCCTTCCTGCAGCTTTTTTGATATACCATTATAACCAGCCAAATGCTGGGCTAAAATAAAACCTTGGAAGAGTTCTTATATAAAATTGTGTGCAGCCCAAGACCAACTCTTGCTGATCTTTGAACTCAGTTGTTATCTTGTAGAAAACCCTTTTCTGAATTTTGGTATGAACCTAATTAATGAGTTAATTCCCTGATAATCTGTTCTCTTCTTTGTGCCTGTTTCATGATTAATTTAGTTCCAGTGAATTTCCTTTACTGACTGCAGAGTAGAAACAAATTTCCTGTCTTATTAATGTCTACTTTTGACCCATCATCAGGGACTAAACAAGGGCATAAGTCCCCATGGCTTAATTTTCTTAATCATTACAGAGCACAGGTAAATTCTAGAAAAGCAAGGTGCAAACAAGGGAAATTCTCCAGTACACTTTTGCTACCGTAGAGAAGACGGAGGTAGGCTGGACACCCAGAAGGTGTAAAGGCTGTGAAGTAGTTGAAAACCCTGCCTGATTGCATTACCCACAGATCTAGCTGAGAGGACAGTCCTGCAAGTCTGCAGAGTGCACAGGAACATCACTCAGTGACAAAAGAAACCCAAACTGAACAACAAAAACCCCAAAACAAAACTAAAGAACCAAAAAGCCCATCAGAAACTACAGGGATGGAAAGGTCACCTTCCTGGGATCACAGCCCTACTCTCACAGCTCCATACACCCTTTGGGGAAACTCTTCAAAAAAAAAAAAAAAAAAAAAAAGAAGCAAAACCAAGCCAGCATCCCTCTGTGAAAATTAAAACAAAATGTACTGGGGCTTTCTGTGTAACATCCATGGTAGAACAGTGCTGCCAGCAATTAGCATCACAAGCCTTCCTCCTGATGCCACAGTGTGTCAAGGACATTTTTAATGACAGATCAAGGGCACTGCTCTCTGTGAGGTGTTTGAGCTGTGTTAACAGCAGCCTTCTCAGCCCACAAATCCAGTGTCCCACAAGGGAGGCAGTAAAGGCAGGAAAGTGTCACAAGGCAGGAAAGATCTTTGTGCAAACAGGTATTCTGCTTTCATGGCTGCTCCTGTCATACCTGCAGGGCATCAGCTCTGAAGTTTCACTGAACATCTTTCTATTGTTTCTTTCCCAATAGCTGGTTGATATTAGAGTCACTCTGTGAGTGGATGGAAATGCCACAAATGAGACATGAGGAAAAATATACTGAAAACGGCAAAGAGCTCAATAGTTTCTATTCATTATCCCTTCGCAGGTAAATTCCAGCCCCTATGCTGGAGTATTCAATTCCTGAGAAAATTCAGGAATTAGTAGATGTGTTACAGAAGAGCCCTACAGACACCTGACACTGGTGAGGGCAAACTCCTGATGGACCATGGCCTCCAGAGGGAGCTGGGCTGGCAGAGGGAGCAAGGATCAAAATTTAGGGAAGGACACGGGATACACTGCTCCCCACTTCACTGGATCAGCAGATGCTGGGTCGTGCATGAGTAGATTTCCCAAACAGACTGGGATACAGCCAGCTGCACTGCAGGCTTAGCCTTCAGGCCTTGCTCTCCAGGGACTTTCTCTGCTCTGAGATAAGTCTTTGATCATGAACAGCACATTTGCACAATAAGAGTTTGGATACGATTTTAAAACGTGAGAGAGAAAAGTGAACAAAAGCCATGTTTCTGCATCTCATGTCTCCAATCTGTTTCTCCTTGAAAGGGGCAAAGACACCTCAGAGACATTGTCAAAGTGCCTAAACCAATTTTTCAGCCTAATCCATTATTTATATTTCCACTCAACCCTTTTTTTTAATCCTGAGCTCCTGAAATTAAGTTCTGTAATATTGAGAATCACTCCCATGAGCTGAGGGGAAGGCAGGGAGAGGGCTTAAGTCTTGTCCTGCCTTTACTCTTCCAAATCCAACTCTGACAGGGACTGCCCATCTTTTTCTGTCTGTTCTGTACCTCTCACAAACTACTAGCATCACATCCTCATCCACTTGTTTCTCTACTTTCTGCTCAGTCCTTTCTGGGATGTTTAGGTAAAAAATAAGCACTATCTTCAAGCCAGACACATTAACACTGAAATCTAAAATGTCTAAAAAAGGCATCACTTTTTATGGGCATGCACATGAGAGACTCTGGTGTCCTTCACCAACCCAGTTTGTGGCCAGTAATCCTCCAAGAAAACTGCTTAAAGGTAAAAGGGTTTCTGCAATACAGTTCACCAAACCAAGTGAGGATACAGCTGATTAATCCAGGAAAACACCATCCTTCTTGGAAATAATAAACTTCAATGGCAAGGCCACAGACAACACTAAAAATATTACAAAACTGTTACTTGAAAAAGTGCTACACTTTCCCTAGAAAACCCATTCTGAATTCTTGATTTCCTATATCTTAAATATACCACGTAAATAAGCAGGGTCCAGAGTAGGTGATAAAAGTAGTTAGAGGCATAAGAAGATTGAAACAAATTATCCTCTTTCATGACAAGATGCATGAGAAGGGAAGTGATAGTTGTTTACAAAATGCCTGGCAATTTGGGCACTCTCAATTATTCTCTGTTACAGTGGAGGATAAAGGTGCATTTGCAAAGGTGAAAGAGCAGTGGATGAAAGGAAATATTTTCTTTCCTCACAACATGCAGTTAATCTATAAAACTCACAAGATAGCAACGTGCAGAGAGGAGCACTGCAAGATTCAAAAAGCATTAGGCACTGACACAGAAAATGAGAGCAGTAGAACATTTCATTAGACAAAATTATTGTTATACTAATTATTCAGAAAGGCTACAAATTTTCGTGTTCCCAGGTATAAATAAATCACTGTCTGAAGACAGAAAATCATTCCCCCAGAGGACAGAGGCATTTTGTAAGTTGTCCACTATGGCAAGTGGTTGCATCCTTCTTTGAAATCTCCAGTGCTGAGCACTGTCAGGAAGGACACTTGACTGTATTAAAGTACTATTGTGGATCCTCTCTTGTGATTCACTTTTTCACAGACGGAAACACGAGTTGTGTACTAGAAGAAAAAATAAGTATTAATTCTAGGAAAAGCCTGACCAGAGAAATCCGGGTAGCAACACTTTACCCAAATTCTTGGCTGCCCCCTGCAGTTCAATGGAAGATGAGGCACAGCTTTTTTACTTGAAATGGGTATTTGCTTTCTCTTTGAATTGCGTAGGACTTTCATCTTTTAATGAGATTCTGGTGCTTTTTGGAGGGTGCTATAAAATGGCGTCTTCAGAAAAAAATTCTCAAGTACAGAACGTGATGTAAAAACATTTTGGGTAGACTAGACAGAACAAACAGATTAGACAGAGAAATGGAGAACAGATGCTTTCTATTCTTCCCCTTATTCCTAATTTCTGATCATACTGGCCTGATAGCAGAATCTTGTTCTGGCATTCAGCTGCTTTTATTGCTTATTCTCCCTTAAACGTCTGAATCCTAAAATTCATGTTTAAATAGGGACTTAAAGTAGTAAGTAACTGTTAACACTTAAAAGGAAGCCATTATAGAATAAATGTTGAATAATGTGCCATTGGTAAAGCTGCTGATTAAGTATTTTTAAATGGATAGGGATATATTTGAAAGTTCAACCAGAAAGCATGCTACTGTTGCTTTGAAAATGAAATCTGACCTTCCAGAAATTTAAATTTTTCGCCAGTTAAAAAAAAGTTTTAACAGGAAAAAATAGAAATAGGAATGGGACATTGACCAGTAGGAGGAAACAGAGAAAATACCCCTAAACAGAGACAAAAGGAATACTTTTTCTCTCCTCTTACACTGTTCTGTCTCTCCCTGCTGCTCTGACAGCAGCCCTAGCTCTGGCATGATGACTTCCTTTAGCACTCATGGTCCAGGCAGCAGCTGCCTACCCCCTCAGCATCTTCCCAGAGACACAGGAGCAGAAGGAAGTGACAATCTCTCCTTGAGAAAGGAGAGTAAACAAGAAACAGCCATGGTTTTCCATCTGCTTTTGGCCATTGTATCCCAATCCAATTCTTGCAGAGTCACAATTTTCCATTGAGTTCTGCTGATGAATCTTGGCTTCCTTTCCCATTATCCCCATCCCCATGTGCACACTGAGCCCTCCCAGCACATCACAGGTCCATCTGCAGTGTTCCAGCCTGGAACCAGCCCCACACCTCCCACATGGCACTGAGACAGCAATAAGAAGGTGGCAGTGCTCTGTCCTGGATTTGTGGAGGAGAGCCCTTCCCTGGGCTGTATTGCTGAGTGCTACAGAGTGACCAGGGCCAGAGACAGATGGGCTCCATGCTGGACTTGGAAGAGAGTTTTCCCTATGTTCATGAGAATAGGATATGGAATGTTAAGCTTGAGTACATTTCTGCTCCACAGACAAAAAATAAAAGGCTAAGTATTAATTTCACATGCATCTTCCCCCTCACATCCTTCTACTCTCAACTCCAGTCTAATTCTCATAAGTTCTTTTTACCAACATCACGTTAAACATACACATCCTAATAAATCCATATGGTTTCTGAGAGAATACAATGCGTTATCAGGGGCTACAGGGACTGGCTTTCACGTTTGTACCTCTGTGCATAAGCACTCATCCACTCTGGTGCGCGTGTGTGCTGGGCCCTGGAACGACAACCTGCACATATTTATCTCCTGTCTCACACCACACCTCTGCCTGTCTCTCTGTACAGTATCTAGTGAGGCAGCAAGAGGCAAGCTCTGTGAGTCACAGCCACAATACACTGAGCAGCCAGAGCCTCTGACAGAATATACAATACAGCTGAGATGTCAGTGGAGGTGGCTTTGGAGTACTTTAAAATGCTGTTCAAGTGCCAACTTTCACCTGCAAATATGACACTTTGCTCGCCCACCCACCTTCCTTCCAGGCTATGCACACCTTTTACTGCAACTTGACAGCTTTAATTATGAATTTCTCTGCCTTCTCTATCCCCTTAACTGTTTAGTCTTTTATTTGTCTTGCTAAGTTTTTGGTACGCTCCTAGATAGCAGCTGTACACTGTCGCCACAGCAGAGGAGACCTGGGCAGACTCTCATTTGCAGACTGGGCACCAGACCAAAAGATGCACTTGCAACACGGCATTTACCTCGAAAGCAGAAATCTCTGCTCTTATTTTCTCTTTGCAGAGAAAGGAGGCAGCAATGGGGACACAATGAGACTATGAGCATTGTTAAATCAAATCCATTTTGGACTCCTTAGCTCTTATTGTCTGAATAATTTATACAGGTACAAACTTCTGGTGAAAAACTGGATCCCACTGGTTGTCTTGTGGGGAATTCAGCTCCTCCTAGCCCTGTATTTCACCCACAACAGGAAACCTGCTTCAGACAGTGGCAATACATGCACTGCTACTCTCAGCACCACGTCCTGCTCTGCAGGAGCCTCTGATGCTGCTGGTGGGTGGGGAGACATTCTGCTCTACAGAGGTGCACAGGCCACTGGCATTCATTCTGGTTTGCCTCTGAGTTCTGTGATTCTTGGATATCTGAGCCACCGTGTTGGATTCAAGGGGTGAGAATGCCACATTGTGAAGGCTTTGATCAAGATAATCCAGATCTAAGTCTCTTGTTCCTGTGTTCTATGCCACTTGATTAACTCTCCAACACATGGGATAGAAAAGCCTGTTTTGACCCTCAGCCAGTCTAATTTTCACCTACATGACTGTGTTCCTCAGAAACCTCTTGTGGGAGCTGTGGACAGGTTAAGTAGAGGTCAACTCAAGTGATAACTGCAATGAAGAGGGGAAAAATACACAGCTTCCCAAAAAACGTGCTTACTTCTAAAGGGTTGGAAGTGCATTTCATCTAACTACCATCCTACTCACTCCTTCCATTGCTTTGCCTGCTTGAAAGATGCTACTGTAGGATGTACTGGTGTGAAAAATCTGACTGTTCTCTGGTTTTCACTAGTCTCAAGTTATTTTGGGACTCTGGGAAAGTTCCATGAGGGAACACTAAATAACCAAGATCCTTGAAACGACCTTAGTGTTTAGCTACGGTTCCCACCCACAAGACACAAGGACTCCCACTACAGTTATGCCTTGTGCATCCATATCCTCTGAATAGTGTCAAACAGCTGAAAACAAAGAGACAGGGATCACCAGCAGAGTTGCATTGACAAAGTTTTCTCCTCCTGATCTTGTGCCAGAGCCCTAAATCTGATGCAACTGGTGTTCAGCTGCTGTTGCAGTATAGATATAGTATATATAAGGCTATATGTAGTGCTCTGAACCTGCCTCTTCAGCACTAGACCTGTGACATCTTCAATCTGAAATCCCATCTCTGCCTGCATTCAAAATGATCAATAGTCTAAACAGACTGATTCCCCCATTACCCTTTGCATCCTCTTAGAAAAAAAAATCTGTTCTATTCTGGTGTCAGCAGTGTCCTGGTCTGTATAAAGGCAACCTCATAGAAAAGAGTGCATCACTCACAATGCATTGCTTTGGGGGTCACTCCAAAAATGGGAACTTCTGGACCCCTGATAGCCCTCAGGTTTATTTTTCTATCTCATCATGTGAAGGACCCCTGTGGCTTTCACATTTCAAGTTAGTTCTTAAGGGAGAAAGACTGCAGCACAGAAATACAGATGCTCCTAATCAATACCAAAATGTCTAATGGCAGACAGCACCATAGCAATATGCCTCACAGAAAGGGCACTGCAGAGCCCATTTGTTCTGCTGGGTACATACAAGTTCATTATCTGTAGTCCAGTCAGATCTGTGTGAGTATGGTAATTTGAATAACCTCAGATGGATACGACAGCAAGCAGTGCTTCTGTGCATGTTTGAAGTCCCTTCTATGATCTCTTTCTCTTCCCATTTGCTCTTTTCCTCTCTTTCCTTTCTGCATCTATTTAAATTGCTCTTATTAGCTAAAAAAGGATAAATTAATTACCTCTGAAATGAGCATGAATACTTATACCTAGCCTGGCATAGCTGGAGCTGACATTTGATAACAGTCAACAGAAGCTGAGCAGCTTGCAGGGCATTTCAGAATAATAATAATAAAAATCAATAGGAGGAAAATAGGGACAGCTCTAGAAAGTGTTAATGAAAAGTTGCTGAATTCCAGCGGCTCACCTGTGAACAGCCACATGAAAGCCTTCTGAATACCAAATATATTCATTATAGGCTGCATTGCTTAGCTAAGCCTCCAAAGAATTCTCTAGGCTTGTATTCTCACAATAACAAAGGAGAGGCACAGAAGAGAGCAGGATAAGAAGGATGAAGGCTCCCATTTTTATTTTGAAAACAAGATAACCAAGGCATATAAAAACAATAAAATCTAAAATCTGTAATAGATCCAAACTTGAAATCTGAGGTTTTTTCTTCTCAATAGCAAAGGTAGCAATTCTTTAGGTCAGACCCTGGGGGTGCATGAAGGTACCACTCTTTTGCATCATCAGTGTGAAAGATTGCTGGAGAGTGTTATAAAGCAGTCAGGAGTTAAAGCATTTCCTGAACTGATCTTAAATGGTTCAGCAACATGAGACTTCTCTGAAGCCACAGCCCAGCTTCAGCCACTCTCACCCGTCATGCTGAATTAATGTTAGACTGTGCTGTCACAAGTGTTTTGTGAAATGCATTATAGAAACCCCTTTTGCCCCGTGTTCTGCACCTAAGTGACAAAGTAGTTTGGCTTACTTAGGTAAATGCATTCCCACAGCACTTTCTCGCCAGCATCCAAATACAGAAATACCTCATTCAGAGATGCTCATATAGCAGTAAAAATTTCAAATTCCTTTACCAGCAATAAAATTTGTGACTAAGCAAAAAAATTGAATCAATAAACACCCTTCTCTTCTGAAAGCTGCCACAAGGTATTTAATGTCTACAGATGATCAAGGTTAAAAATGCACCAAATCTCTACTTACAGAAAAATGGAACTCCAGTCAAATAAAAACCTGAATCAAGTCCAGTCAAATAATTCCTGCTGCGGTTAGATTCTCTAAATGATGAAAGAGCACTTTCATCTTCAGCCATATGTCAGAGGGGTCCCCAGAGTCCAGCTGTCCAGTCTGCCTCAGGACTGGACACTGTGGCTGCTGCTACACCTGAACTGGGAGGGGACGGGGTGCTGTGCAGGGTGAAGTCCTGTCTTGCACTTAAACCCTTGAGCTGCAATTTGTTTCAGTATGTGTAATCAAACAATAAAACACTGGCACCCACATTCACCTGTAAGAACAGGAAGACCCAGCCCACCAGGCAGGGGAACCGTTTTCCATCACTGCATGTGGGTGTAACACCCCATATTATATTATATACCCCACCCTATATTCAAAGATGCACTAAAGTTGCCCCAAATGAAGTGAGCATGCTTTGCTCCATCTGCATTATTTTGTTGCTTGAACTTTCCCTTTTTTTCGCTTACTTCATTTCCACAAAATCACTTCCATTTGATCTGAATCACCTTTTGGCTACACGGTTTAAAAGATGAGGGAAATTGCTTGCACAGCCATAATCAAGGGAAGGTGCATTACAGTGAAAAGATGGCAGATCCAACAGCTCAATACTATCCAGGATCATGATGGTGCATCAACGTGGTATAGCAGAATAGCACGCACGTTTCCAAATGATTGCAAATCCCTCTTGTCAATTCCTGGCTTTGCCATCCACAGACTGACCTAACTCTGCTCACTGTATGGAAGATGAAGAGATTACATCTGGACAAAGAAACAGAGCAATGATTAAGACTCCTGCTTTTGATTAATAGCAGAGCTAGACATATTTACCATCTGGAGTGGAAAGAGATTTGGCTCTGCTCAAGAAAGGTAAGAAGTGATGAAGAAACACAGGAGATAAATAACATTTGAGTCAGCAGAAAATGACTTCACAAAAGCCTGTCTCCACACAGGAGATGCCTCACGAACAAATGGCTGTAATTGCTGCAGTGTATGCAAAACATTTCCTAGCACAACCTGGAGGGCAGGAAAAAAAAGAAAATTAAGAATGTGCCATCAGTTTAAACCACAAGAATGGAGGGGAGGATAGTGTAGAGGGAGGGGATTGGTCTTTGTCTCTCTCAAACCTGCTTTATGTGAACAGTCACTTCCCATCCTCCTTGTGGTCATGACAAATGTGAAGCTACTTGGACAGCAGTGACTCAAAACTTTACTTTTATAGCAAATGAGGCCTGGAAACTATTATCAAAAACCACAATGTCCAGAGTACAAGCTGCATTTCACTTTCCCCACAGAAAGCTTCTAAATGCCAGAATTGACTGTAAGATATGGTGGGGTGCTGGAAACATCAGTAATTTTTCCTAGGGCATGGCAATAGTGTCTTATGAGGCCAAGTTTGAGAAAGAGCAGAATAAATTGCTTGTATGAGCACCTGACACTTGGCTTTGTTTGCTGAAAGTGGTCACAAAGCCCAGAAAATTCTCCACATATTTGACCTTTAATCTTGGCAGAGTGATCCATAAGATCAACCCTATTCAGTACTGGTGGTAAAAAGGTTATTCAATGCAGAAAACAACCCAAATATCATCAGTGAAAAGAAAAGCCACAACAACTAAGTCCCTACAGAGGTCTTGTGTAACATGAGGGTGATAGTGCCTGAATAAGTGTGAGAGTCAATATGATGTGTCCCAGAAGCACAGGTTGCTAATTAAAAGACCAATCAATGCCTGGAGCAATTTAACCTTTCTTCCTCACCATCACAAATTGTAGCTCTAATGCATCTTCTGCTCTGCATCTTGTATTTCCTCGACTTTTGGCATGTTCCTGAGACAGCTGCCACCTGTTGAAAACAGTGACACAGAGCTGCTAGGCCAACTTCACGGTATCCTTGGACATCATGTGTTTAGGGGAAATACTCTACTGTCCCATTAGCCACTCAGCCCCACTGGTGGAAGTTCAGCTCCTCTTGCTCATTCTCAGAGGCAGCACTGCCTCTGCTGGGAACTTATTCCAAGTGTTGCCCCACTCACGGTTGTGAGTGATTCCTCTTGCAGTTGACAATTTAGGGGAAAGAGACTGTGAAGTGGGGACAGGAAGAAATTCTTGCCATGCACCAAACCGTGTTTAGTTAGGTCTGCTAAAGGCTTCTTCCACCTTTCCTTGGCCCATTAGAAACAGCACACTGAGCACAATGGGCTTGATCTGGTGGGGGAAATCCCCCCTCACACAGGATGTCTCCATTAGAGCAGGCACTTCCTTGAAGCTATTACCTCGCTCCAGTTTACTGACCCCTGCCTCTGACAGGGCTCTATAAAGTGCACAGCAAATAGTTTATTCCAGGGAAGCAGGGTCCAGCCTGCTCCTTTATCCCCCTCACAGGAGTGGTGAGAGAATAAGGCTGCAGCACCCCAGAGCACAGACAGCCTGAAGAGGAAATTTAAAGGACACAAACAGTTATGAACCTTGACAGGTGAAGCTGTTTGCTGTCGGAGGGAGATGCTGAGATGCCAAGTCAATGCCACGCACACCAGGGCAAAGAGAGACAAGTGCAGGACATGAACTGCAGGGATTTCACAACAGAAGAGATCTCTGGCTCCACAGCTTTTGATCTCTGTACCTTTGCAATGAGACATTTCATCTGGGAGTCAGCTTTATCCAGTGCTGGATTAACTTCTTGTTCCACAGCTTGACCTGTCACCCAGAGTATTACAGAGATGGGCACTCAGAAACCGAGATATAGAAAACACATTAGATTGAGACAGATGTGTTTAACATCAGCACTGTGCAATACATCACACTGCTCACAGCTTAATTTCAGCTTGATTTAGACAAAACAAAACAGTAACAACTGAAAACACTCATGTTATCATCCAGGTTGAACAATATTAATATTTTCTTTTGATATTGGTGAATACTGCTCTGAAAAGCCTCACCCATATTTGTATCTTTTTCTACACATGCCAGCAGGACAGTCTTTGGGACACATTTTCCTTTGCCAGAAAACATTAGCTACAGTAAAAGCTATTGCCTCCCACTTAAATATCTGTCATGCATATCTTTTCCTGGGACCAGGACACTGCAGACTTTCTGGAACAGGGATAGCTTGTAAACTGTTCAAAAGACACTGCTGTTCACCATTTAAAGCATGTAAGAAAAAAATTTCACCAGGTAACCACTCAGAACTTTTCCTGTGTTGCACCTGAAGGATTCCCAAGTCTAATTTTGCTTTGGCAAACACACACAGAAATGTGGATATTTTTATTCACACCTACTCACATTTTCTGAGGCAAAGTATAGAAAGCATGCAGAGATACTGCACATTTTTCTGGTAACCACCAAGGAAAAGAGAGCTAATTTTAAACTACAAACATTTCACTCTCTTTAAACCCACAAAGGTGGGTCTATCCCAGAAAGCAGCAGAATGTAATTTCCAGTAATGTCATGATACACCAGCAGCAAAGCTACAAGGTTTTGGAGCTACCTTGCAGAACTAGATTAGACTTAATATTTACAGATTAATATTAGACTGAGTGGCACCCCTCAGCCTCCTCCAGGGAAATGTTTTGATAAAGAATATTTTTTTTTTTTCCGAAAACCTGTGAGTAGAGAGAGGGATATAAAAATAGCTGCCCTCCTGTCCATATCAATGAGCCCTCTGTATTCTGCATTCTTCCATTGGTTCCAATATTCCCACTAAAACCAAACCATGGAATTCTCTTGGCTAGGCCCAGAGAAACATGGGAGGAAAGTACTAATTTTCTGAATCAGAATCAATATGCTGCATAATTATTTTCCATGAATTATTTATTCTTAAAAAGAATACACCTGCACTTTGGTCCCAGCATCTCCCTTGACCCAGCCTTTTGCAACCAGCTCCTGAGATGTGACACCTCTGGGTGGGATTATCAATTCAGCTGCTTACCTGGTCTGCATGGTAACAAACTACATCCAAGGTAGTAAAATTTCACAAACCTGGAATTATACCCAGTGAAGTGAAAATTAAAAACTAACCATCAATTGCCTTTTAGCAATGACATTCATCATTCCTGGATGCCATGGAAGTGCTCACTACTGCTGGGCAAACTTGAAGGAGTAGACAACTTTGCTTTCAGCTACTGAGGACACACGGGAGTTTTACAAAGTAAGAGAACTTTTATCCTTTTGTTAACGTCTTTAAAAATATTTGTAATTAGAGATCTTCCTTCTGTACTAAATAGAATTAATTCCCATTAATATAAAGTCAACTAAAGGAAGAAGTAACAGAAGGCTACAAAGATCAGAGAAAATGCTCACTGAGTTACTGTGACCAGATGGCTTTTTGTCAGTGTCTGAGGAAAGTCAGGGTTTGATGTTTTTCTTCCCATACATTATTTTCATGCAAAGACCCTTCTAGCTCCAGTTCAAAAGCGAGATTTTGATTTATATCCCAAAACCATCCACCTACCTAGGCTCCAGCAGCTCTCTCTAATGACATACCAATGATATTTCGGACGACTGTCCACAACATGGATGGTGTTGAGCATCCTCCTTAATTGCTTCATTTATATGTTCACTCTACAAGTGAGCACAGCTAATCCAAAGGAAATGTCTCTACATTTTATCCCTCTTTTTAAACCGTCCCTCATAAACATTTAAATCTGTGAACAAGCTTGCAAGAATGGGTTTTGGCATGAGGAACAGGTGGTGTTAATGTTGGGTAAATGTTCCTGCAGGGGAGAGACTGCAAGTCTGCTATAAATTACAGGGGTATTTCTGCAACTGAAAAACTTGATGTTCATTGATGAAGCTGAGAGGGCTCTTTGATGGCAAAGCCATCGGGGAGCTTCAAATCATGTCACATCACTAACTCTTCCTTCTCCATTTGTCTTGGAAAAACATTCTTGCAAACATATGTGATGCACATAGCACTAACAAGTGATGGTGGCCTAGGGAAATTATGTATTTTTGCTTCATCACAAATTCAAGTCTAATCATCTCAGACTCTTTTCCAGGTCAAATGCTTCTTGTGTTTATAATGGGGCAAACTCACTTAAATACCCCCCACTGAACATAGGAAGCAAGCAAATTAATTTTGCAATTTGGAAAAAACTTGTCCTAAATAAGCAGTGGGATCAAAACTTCTTTCTGTCCACCAAAAAGTCATAAATCTATGCTCTAAATGACTCCATGCAGTAAGGAAAAGAAGAATTTATAGGAATATACTTGTTGTATGAGGCCCACAGTTTATAAATCATGCTATCAATGGCCTTTCATAACCTGCAATATTATTCCCTACAGTGCAGCACTTAGATAATGCCTTTCTTATAAGAGATCCTCTCCATGGAGGATCTGAGCTGGACAGAAACCCACATGAGAGTGAGCAGGAAAATGTTTCCTGCTGATGCATTTTTCTGGGGCAGTACCATCCCCATGTTCCAGTAAGCAGTTTTGATAGGAAAATGGAAAATCACTGGAAAATACAAAGCAGGGACTTCTTTTTCACCTTTTTTTATCCACATGGATGGCTGCAGGGCATGGACCCACTGTTTCAGTAGTTTCTTTGGGAGTAAATTACATCTCAATTTTAATTACTCTCAATACATTGCAGTTTCCAAGATACAACTCTCAGCCATAAGGAGAGTCCATTTCTGCAGATTTAAACCCCAGACGTACCCCCACGAACTCGATCCCCAGAGCAGAGCCCTCTGGAGAGGACAGTGACTGACCTTTGTGCCCGGTCTGTGATCTCCTCCTCCAGATCCAGCAGCAGTGCTGCCTGGGCCATCAGCTCCTTGCTGCAGGGCAGGGATTTGAGGTGCAGAATCAGCAAACCAAGGCAAAACTTGCTTCCCATCTCCTCCAGCTCCTGCATTCCCAGCTGCAGGCCCTGACGGAGAGAGGCACAGGGTTTCATAATTCCTACATATGGAAGTTTCCCCTAGAGAATCATTTGTAAATTAAATAACAGCACATGGTCTGCAGAAGTTATCCTAAAATAGCCTCTGTTTTACAGCAGGGGAAACAGAGGCAAATAGTTTAAATGCCTCAACTAAATTTTAAGAAGTCATTGTAAGAATTAGACTCGGACCCCAGGAGATTCTGACTGTAAATCCACTTTTACAAATCATCCAGTTTTTCTTTTTCTCTGCAGAGGAGTTGTCTCCATAAGCAATGGAAAAAAATAGGTCCTGTGATTATAAACATTAGGCAGTGGCAAAGATGGAAAAGGGAACTGGACAAGGGGAGAAAAGGGAAGAAGAGATCTTTAACAAGTTATGAATTGTTTTTTAAGAAAATCAATTGCAAAGTAATTGCAAAATAACAAACACCTCTAAGGAATTTCTCAGTCTGTTAAAAGCTGTTGGTCCAAGCAGGGTTTGGATTATCAACTTCATCGTTCAAGAGAGGAATTCTCCAAGCTTCTGGTTTTGAATAGTCTGTATTTGGTTTTACACCAAGGGCTTGCATCAGAGTAAATCAGTGTAATTGATGGCATTTTCATGCATCTGGTGAGAGGAGGGCAAGAGACAAACAATGTTCAGATACACCAAAAAGAAACTAAAATTGCAAAGTCCCTCACCTCTGGCACTTAGTGACCACATCACCCATCAGGCTGGACCAGCTGCTGCCTCTGCCAACAACAACCCTGTGTGTTTTTGCAGCACAAAGCATCTCTGCAGCCAAGCTTCTGGGAGACTCTCAGCTCCATTCCCAGGCTGTTTCCTTAGCAACTCTCAGGAGTCCAGAAGAAGCCCTGGCCTCAAGCACGGTGTGAGCTCCACATCAGCACAACCTGCACATCACTCTCCACTTGACATTTGTTAGGGAGTATCTCATGGGCAATGAACACATTATAATTTATATTATAAAATATAATGTGTTCAGTAATCCATGACAGGGGGCAGAGCTTTGTTCTTACGTTGATTTTTATTTTCTTTTCCTATATAAAGTTATATTTGTAAAATGCTTTGGGATCCTTGGGTCTGAGCACCTCTGTATAGCTGGAAGATTATTTCTGAGCCAAAAACACACAGGTGGATGGAAGAAAGAAGAGATTTCACACATAAACTTCTGCAGCTCTCCTGAGGAGTTTTTTGGTGCATTTTTGTTAGAGGACAGATTGCACAGCACCATCATCCCTTCATCTCTAGCAGGTCCAGCACATACAAATATCATCTGGCATTAAAAAAAAAAAAACCTCTCTGATCACAAAAACATTTTCCTGTGGACAAGATATTGTAATTCAGTTTCTTTTCTGGGGCCCTGTGAGCAAAGCATGAATCCATAGGTATGATGAACATGATCCAGAGCTCAAATACGTACTGAGTGTCTGGAAAAGGCAGGACCTGCTCAGAAGAGCACACACACAATCTGAGGGAACAGCCTCAGAGCTAAGCAGGGTCTAGGGCCCCAGGAAAACTGACTTTTGCCCTCTGAACAGTCTCTTAAATGTTTTTATCACAGTGGGAAAATATCTGACATCATTTCTACTCTCCTCCTATTCACCTCTACTGCAAGCTTTGCCAAGAAAGATGTGGGTACAAAAAAGTGTAGCAATAATTTATAAGAATAAAAAGGCAGAGGAAGAAGTTTATGGGAAATGAGGGTCATTAACACAAAACAATGAGAATGCTCAGCAGCTCTGAATAGATTCCTAAATGTTTTATTATTTTACTTTAAAAGACTTAAGGTATTTTAGTGTGGCAGAGTTACAACAAGCAGGCAGAAGTGGTGACATTTCAGATAAAAAAAGATGTCATTTCCACAGCAAGAGAGTTATTTTCTCAGGGGCAAAAATTACAAAGAATATCTCGAGGCTGTCCCTGGGGTGCATCTCAGGGTCTTGCTTCCAAGATTAAGGCAACATACTAAACAGCTATCAAGGAGATGTGAACAGTGCCTGAGCTGAAACTCAGCCTGTGGCTTTGTGACTCCCTAGAGCTTTATTCAGGATATGGAGAAGGCCTTAAGAAACTATGAGTAAAGAAATAATAATAATAATATTAAGTCTGTAACACATCTCAGAAGCCTAAGACAGAAACTGCTCATGCACTGAAGTCAGCTGCCGTACCATGGACCCATATTGCTTTGATATTAGACAGCTGAGGAGTAACAGCTAGAAACTCAGCCAGAGGATTACCTGTTAGCAGAATTTATTCGCTTCAAACACAGACATTTATTTATTTTAAAGCAAACAATTCTCTCTCTCCTTCCTCCCTCCTCAGTTCTCAGCAGAGGGAAGAGTTGGAGGTGCAGAGCACGATTGCCATTAAACTGAAGCTGGGGACAGAGCTGACATGTTGAACTAATGTTATTGATGGCATCTGCCAGCAATGCCAGGACCTGCTGTAGTGGTTAATAATCAGTCCCACCTGCATTACCGAAAGGGAAGCCTGACCTCCAGGCATTTCCCTTGTAGCCATGTGGCACAGCCAGCTGCAAAAATTTTGAGATTGTGCTTACAACTCAGAGTTATGATAAAATTCTATAAGAAACACGAGAAAAAAGAGAAGAAGGGCAGAAGTGATGCACCCTGGTTTGGTTGAGAAGCTGGTAGGAAGCACAGCTGCATGGCAGGGAGGCTGGCTGGGTGTTACCCAGTGACAGTACATGGTCTGTTTGCCACAGCTGCACAGGAGGAAGCTGCCCTGCCTGCCAGCAGCTCCCCTGCAGTGTCCTGCCAGCCTGGATTCTCAGTGACCCCATCTTCCTCTCTGGACAGGCTTTACAGCTCTGTCCCCTCCTCTGGTCACATCTGTGTGCCCAGTGGAGCATGGTGCCAAGTCTCCCATGCCAAAAGCATCCAGGCAAACTCTGAAGCAGGAAGAAGCACCCCTGCACCAGACAGCTGCAGACAAGCTCATCAGTCCTAATTAGTGCAGCCTCAGAGACATGCTAACTAAACCACCCTACTTTAATGATCAGCTCAAAGCTCCACACAGGTTTTGCTCTCCATTACACCAAAGTACCAGTCGGACCAGCATCAGCTTGATGCACCACGTTCCACTGCACAATGCAAATTGGTCCCTTGGGCCCTGTCATGCAATAATCTTCTGCAGACATCATGTTAAGGGATAACAGGTTAATTGTTTCCTGGCTATTATAGAGAGTAATGGAGCTGAAAAACTTTTCTTAAACCCTTTTCACATTTTCATACTGCAACAGAGAGAATGGGAGGAGGTGATACCTAATAACAGTCCAAGTTTGAGTTATATTTATTTTCCACTGTAATACCAAACAGGGGAACAGGAATAAAAGACTTATCATTTGGCCACAACATTGTCAATACAAATTTTCCCAAACAAAATTGTTCAAATTGTATTGGAAAACCAGTTCATTCATGCTCAGCACTGATGCATCAAATGAATATCCACAACTAAATATTTCCAATATCTCTCAGCCTACCCTCAAAATACTTCCCAAGCTAAATGACAAGGTAATGGAAAAACTTTATTATTCATTACTCATGTGCTTTAAATACTCCAGGAGGCAAAGACAGCAATAGTTTTGTAACACAGATATTGTTGAAGGAGGTGGAAAGACTCCAGGAGTTAAATTAGCTATTTCTCTACAAGGGTAATGAGAATTACAGTAAAATTAGAGCTGGGAGATACTAATAAATACAAGTAGAGTGAAAATTTCAGAGGGATCAATTTTTTTCCTAAAAGGGATTTTTGGCATTCAGCACAGCCACATCAGCGGCCTCTCCTGCTTTAGGTCACTGTTCAGTCCTTGGGGCAACAGCTTTTCCCTGCAAACCCACTTCCAGTCAACACATATACATACCCACTTACAGAATATTCCCTGCATCTCAATAGCTTTACACATGCACAATGGCTATGCCCTAAGGCCGGGTATAAATAAATTGACAGTCTGGTTTCTCACTAATTCCATCAGTGAGCTCTCCCTCGGAATACTAATCAAAACCATTTGGAAGCTCTAGAGGACAAACTTAGGGATCTGAATGAAACATTTGGTGCCTGGTGTCTGCAGCCTTAATTTTAGCTTGAGCCAGCCAGAAGGTTACTGTACTTTCAACCCCTGTGAATGAAAATACACAGACACCTGCTGGGGAACTGGCTATTTGGACAACTAGGACAGCAGGGAATAACCCAGGTTTTCTCATGCCCCAGAGATCCCTCAGCAGCAGGAATGGCATGCAAAACAGATGAAGCTGAGGGGATGGGAATTTGGGCCAAAACATTTCAAGAGGATTAAATGAGTGGAAAAGACTGAAGATGCAAGAAAAAAAAAAAATAGGCTAGCAGGAATTTCTAGAAAGAGAGATGAGAGGGTCTGAAGTTAGAGACAGGGGATGAAAGGATGGGAGAGATAAAAGGATGAGAAAGAAAGAAGGGTTCCTGAGGTCAATGGATGCTGATACAGAGGAATGATAACAAGAAGAAAGCTAATGGCAACCTTGACCACCTTGGCACTCTTGGGGAAGTGTCCCCTGCTCTGAACATCTGTCCTCATTACATCTGGTGCTCTGTCCTCATTACATCTGGTGCTCTGGCCATGTGGTGAGCAGAAAAGGCCTGGCACGCTTTGAATCTGCTCACTAAACTTCTGCTGAGCTCAGCTGGTGTTTTGGCTGAGCAAACTTCAACAGCAGAGAAGTAATTACTGTTTTAATCATTCAAACGTCCTATTTTACTATTAAAAGATACGTATGTCACAGGTAACAATGTTCAAGGAACAGACTGAAAGGGAAGATGAAATACCATCTCCCTCCAATGTGCTGGAGAAAGAGTCTTGAACAAACTACTCATAGAAGAACGCAGGATTTAACAAACAAAACCTTCTTACTAATTTCTCTAGAAAAAAACAGTTATTTAGGTTATGAATTCTCCAGTTATACTGTGGGGAAAGGTTTTTTCCTTCTTTCTGCTGACTAGTTATTTGTCTGACATTTCCATTTCCATCCCTTTCCACCCTTCCCTTGCAATATTTCCATTGCTGTTTCCCTCCACCATTTTCTCCCTCCCAAATTTCTTTTCCTTCTCTATTCCTTCTTCAGCATCCTTCCTCCCTTCCTTAAACATCTCCCATGAATGACTCAGTATATGTCAAGTTCATCATGTGTTGGAAGAGCCAAATTGCATTAATGTTGCACCTGAGCTCTCTTTTTTCCTTGGCCACTCTACCCCAACATGGATGCTAATGTTTTATGTTAACAATTTCCAAACTACACAGGATGGAGACAGAGGTGTATTTAACTTCCCACCTTCTCAAAGACTACACACACACACACTGAGGTAGTAGTTGGACAGGGAATATCTTTTTTCTTTCTTTATGTGGGCCATAACTGTGATGAGTGGTCATGTCAGGAACAAAAAGAGAATGACAAATGAGGATATTTTCCACCTATGCAGGCAAACCATGTAGAAAGATGCTTTTCTTTGCAGAGTTCTTGCTTTCCAATAAAATTGAGTAGTACATTGGTTTTCTGTCTCATTCATTTCCTTGTGACATGCTGAGGACCTATTTTAGGCCCTGGATGAACCTGGACTAAGCTTATCCCTCTCTGCAGGCATTGAACAATCTTTCACCTTGTCCCACGGAGTCTTTTCAAACAGAACTGAAGGGGCTGAGTGAAGGCCAGGCCAGAACTGCACCCTTTAGTGGAATCTGCACTGCTTCACAGTAACAGGATCAAGGAGTGACTCAGGTTCCTATCTCAGGACTGCAGACAGTTTTGGGGAGGAGAAGCCTGCCCGTACCCTCCAATGAAGATGTGACAGTCCAGAGGGCAAACTTCTGAGAGTAAACCTAACCAATGCCATAGGCAAGGCCATTATTTTAAATAATAATACAAATAAACCAACAAACCAAACCTCAACATGCTAAAGGAAAACAAATGCTGCTCCAAACACAACTAGGGAACTGTTCAAGTCACATAGGAATTACCAGTTATTGGAGACTGTCAAGTCCTTGGTTCAAGAAAGCACCTTTCTTCCCCATGCTCCCAGTGTTTCCAACAGCCCAACTGGTCTCTTCTGGTGCCTTGAAAATTCATCAGCAGTCTAGCCATTACCTCCTCTCACATATGTTCCTTTCCCTGCTATCTGAACTCTGTGGAAGGTGGAACAAGTCACAGGCAGGTTATAGCCTGAGGTATCTGGAGATTAAGCGTGAGGTGGGGCTCTAAGAATGTCGCACAATCTGTGTCCAATGAATTCGCTTTTAAAGCAGTTCGGGAAAGCAAGAAGCTGAAATTTTTCAAGTACTAAATTGGCAGCCTAATCTCTGGATGACTTTTCTTCCCCTCTTCTTCCACTTAAAAGTTTGCCTCTATAAATAATTTTGTTGTAGAGAAAAGTAAGCAGACTCTGGCCCACCCAAGCCTTTTTGTCAGCTATGAATTTACCCAGTTGGGCCATATTTCACCATGGGTGTAAAATGATTTTCTAATCCTGGCTGGTGATCATCACATGCTTTGGAAAAAATGATTTATGGTACTTATCCTGACTAATGTAAATCTATATGCTACTCAAAGTGTCAAACCCGCTTTAAAAATCTCAGTAAGGTATTTGTCTTCATAATGCCATTCACAGTGGGGATCCTCAGGTTAATTATGTGTTACATAAAGAATCAAGTGTTGCATCTTAATTTCATGGAATGGTGGCACACATTTATATTATACTACACAACACTTCGTTATTTTTCTACATGGTTTTCAAGCACTTAAATTAAAAAAATACATTCTATTCTTCCCACTAGAGAGGGAATGAAAATATGTATATTGACCAAAATGACACAGCAAGGTTAGTGTGCTTTAATTCCCTATCCACAATGAGACACCAGGATCGTGGCACCTTTCACTTTCACACCAACACAGGGACGGGAGCACTAGAATAGATTTAGTGAAAGCCAACATAGATGGACTCAGACAGCACCCCAGCTGCTCCAGCATGATACCCCACATTATCTCCAGCCCTCTGCTCCCACGCTAGTTCACCGTGGAGTCTAACAAACCACTGAAACTGTGTCTTGGCCTGGCAGCAGTGTCAGGTAGAGGAGAGCCCGGTGAGGTGGGTTCTGCTCCCTGCTGTGCTGCGCTGCCTGCGCATCCCCAGCACTGCAGAGCCTCCCCCAGCCCGTGCTCGGTGTTGCTGCCACACCTTCTGTGCTCTCTGCACGGCTGAGATTCATTCCTCCCCTTCATAATTCAGCAGCCCCAGGATCCCCAATGCTTTCCCTATACTGAAGCTGCCTTCCAGGCCATTAAACACTTTCATCTGTTCCCTCCAGCCCATGTATATCACTGCTTTGGCTCTTACAAAGAAACGACCCCTAACACACGCAGTACTCCACAGGAGGTGTTACTGCTCACATCTACAGGGATATTAGAACATCTTCCAAGTCTCCCTGTTTCTTCATACACAGAGGCATCTTATTCACTTTTCTTTCCTTTATTCACTTTTCTTTCCTTTATTGCTGCTGCTGCACATGGCACAGACATCTTTATCAAGCTGTCTTTGTAATAGCTACTTATGTTTTCCTGAATGGTTAGAGATAATTCAGAGCCCAGCCATGTGTCTGAATGCTTTAAACTGTTCCTTCAAACATGCTGCACCCTGCCATTGCCTATGTTTCATCTTCCATTCTAGTACCCACAATCTTTCAGCCCTTCTTCCCATGGTATAATTTGCATTAGCTGCTAGCAGCAGATCTTATTATCTCCTTGCCTTCCAGTTATTGAAATTATAAATACTGACCAGCACCAATTCAGAGTGGTAACTGGATACACCTTACATTTCTTTCCATCCCAGTGTTGCCTTATCTTACCCACTTTTCCCAGCCTTTTAACTAGGTATTGATTACAGGAACAGACTCTTTTGTTTCTCAGTCCATAACTCCCAAAATCTCTTGATTTTTTTTTCTTTTTGTGGGAGCCTCTCCTTTCATCAGCCCTGACTCATCTGGGATGCCCACTGATACCATTCTGCATGAAAATTAGCCTAGGTTCACCCTTGAAAGCCATGAGTGAAACTTTATATACTAATTTCTCCTTTGTCCTCTAACTCTTGTACTTCTTTTAAAAAAATAAAAATCATAATATCAAAGCACTATTAACTCTGTTAGTACTCTCAGGAATTGGGTTTCCTTATCCCTGTGTTAGTCCAGTTCCTGTGGTTGTGTTATTGGTGGTTCTCTCATGACACCAAGTCAGTTTTTAAATGTAAGGAATCATAATTATGATTATTTACCTTGTTGAATCTAGTTTAGACAGTCAACTGCTGAGTCTGCTGGCCAGTTTTAAAGATTTCTTTTTAGTAGTTCGATTTCTTAATTTCCTTACAACTCCTTCAGGAAAAAATCCTGGGCTTCACCTAATTCTGTGAGTTACATCTGTAATCAAATATCAAATAACAGAGCAGACAATGTGCAAGCACTGATTTGTGTACAAAGCGGCCAGCATGGTCCCACAGCATCCTGCTCTGTTCCCATCCTGGCTGCCTACAAGCTCTGCCAGGGAACCTGCAGCTCCAGGATGCATCCAAATCTCAGCCTACACAAACCCTTATTATTCCAGTCCTTGGAGTCCCTAATTATTCTCCAAATCACACCTTGAAGCATAGAAGCTTACTTCTTTCTTCTAGGTCTAAGTCTGCTCTCTACAAAATGTCTCACATCCTTCTGCCAACGGCCTCAGAGCAGAGCTTCCACCTGGGGGTGGCTGTTCTGGGCACATCAGATGACACAAGGCAGCTTCCATGGGCAATGATCACATCCATATGTCCAGAAGGGATTCTCCTGAGGCCCTCTGTGCATTGGTCTCCTTAAAACTTACTTTAAATAGGCCTTCACACAGACCCCCACAGGTGAAAGGTAAGGACACAGACCAATCCACAGCTCTGCACCTTCCTCTCCCATTTCACTATTCATTACTGTAACCTTTTATGCCTGGTACCTCCATCCCCTTATTCTGATACATGTCAAGAGCTACCTGAGACTTTTTTCCTAAATTATAAATGGCTCCCCCAGGCTAATTTCTTTTTTCCATATCACAAATTCTCTTTGGTCATCTTTAGCAAATACCATCAAAGCCAGCCTTCCCACCTATCCCTCCCTACAGCCTCAGCATCTGTGATGGGAAGCAACTATGATTCTACAATTTATTGTATTAGCACTTCTAAAACAACAAAGGAGGCATTGATTTTCCAAGCCAAAGGCACATGGGGAAGCACGAAAAGCATCTCTGACCAGCTCAGATCAGAGGAAACAGACACTGCAGAGGAGAGGGTTTCCCCCAGCCTGGTGCCCACTCCCTTTGAAGAGGGAGGATGGAAGTACAGGCAAGGAGCTCTCTGGCTGTTCTCTTACAGGTGTCAGTGTAATCATTCTGACACAGGACCCTTCTTGCTGCTTGTCACACTTAACAGAGAAATGGACAATAACAGGGAAAATATGACCCTTTTCTCTCTTTCTTTCCTTTGAATACTCTATACTAGTCACCTAGAGAATGGCAACAATACTGCAGGACCCTCTTTGAAGTCAGCTCTGATTTAATATAGGTTCACAAAACGAACATGTAATATAATAATACCATACAAAGTTACAGAATATATGAGAAAGCTGGGTCAGAGAGAGATTTCACTAGACAGTTCAAGGGCAGGTTACTAATCATTTCATTCAGAAGCTGGGTTAGGAAGGACATCCTGCAATGAGTTCCAGGGATGTGATATCTGAAGTCAGAAACCAAAGATCAGGAAGGTCCTTTCAGGTGAACCAACTAACACTGACAAGGGTTTGCAGGTCTACAGAGCCCAAAGGTTCATTTCATCACAGCCCACGTGTCCAGTGGCACAAAGTAAACTGAGAGCCATTAAGATATGGATGCTGGATATTTATACCTTAACTTTCATTGGAAAAAAATATTACTAAAAGGAAAGCAAAAAGGAGGATCAAAACGAAGCTTCTAACTTTATTACAGGAGATAGAAATGTGTGGTGCTTGTCCATGAGGAGCTTACCTGGAGCATGCAGGTCATTTTAGACATTTGGACATATTTACCAAGGAGAACATCGGTCAGAACTGGCAGCTGGATGTAAACTTTTGCAAAACATCTGTCAGTATTTTCCCTTCTATAATCCTACCAGTACAGGATTAGTTTAATATCTAACTCTATGTTTTAGAAGAGACAGAGACACAGAAACCAGGTCTTTGTAAGGAACAGACTGAAGAAAGGGAGACAAGTTCAGAGAGGCAGAGCTATGGTGAGGGGAGGCAGCTGTCTCAAGCAAGTGGGGTAACTGATGTGACCCTCACAAAAGCACACGTTGCCCCTTGTTCTGCCATGAACATGTCCACACTGACTTTTTCAGAGGTGGAGACTAGAAATAAGCAAATGGCGGTCAGCTGAGAAATGTTTCACCTCCTAGAGGGAGCATCAGGTGAGAAGCACACAGGACTTGTAAAAACAAACTACAAGTTTGAGTCTTTGAAAACCTACTGACTGTTCACAGCAAAGCAGACAAACCTTTATCAGGAGAGGAGACTCTGACTTCAGATTACAGGCCCTCAGGATTTCTCATCTTGCAGCTGTACTACCTGAGAAAATTTGCATAAGAACACGCTGCCTTTTTCTTAGGAGTCCTTTTATGATTTCTACTGAAAATGATAATCCTCTGTTTGTGACACTGCAATCATTTCTACTACAATCAAGTGTTCTGTCCAAAAAGGAGGATTACTGCTTCGGGTTGGAATGTGTATGGACTTTCAGAGGAACTAAGAAGCTAGTTCCCAAGAAAATGACCTTGGTAATAGAGAACAAAGAAGACAAAGATCTAAAAACAACACTATACATGATCAGAACTGCCTCTTCCATGAGGCGCCTGAAGCCCTTTAAGTTCACAAAAACTGATATTCCTACAGATGAGGAGATGGAGACAACGGAGACAGAAATAGTGGCGAGGCATTCCTCGTTACTGTGCTACTCCAACCTTCACTCAGATTTTTCCTTTGACAAGCTATTAATGTTTTAGAACTAAACATCACAGAGACATATATAGAAAACCCACTACCGTTTTCAACTGCATCCTTTCAGCAGTGTCCTGTGGGGAGGTGTAGCACTGCACGTGGTACTGAATGTCAAACAACTCTCTTAAACCTGCACCTCTGGCAGCTGCTCAGGACTCCACAGAACAAACAGTTAAGAAAGGGGTGGGGGGGGGAAGCCTTTGTTTTTCTGCCTTTTTTCCCCGCCAAGAACATAATTCATCACGACTTTCCACACAACATTTGCATGGGATTACCCACAATGCACTGCATTATGGTAATATATTTCAACCTCTGATACATATTAGGCTGACAGTCCTAAGAATCTGTTAAAGGAAAAAATACATGATACAGGATAAATGATGATGTGAGACAGGACAGTAAACATTCCACACTTGTGTAATCTGCCAAAATTCAGTCTAAAACTGGCCTAAGAAAGAGAACAAGAGTATTGTGCACTCAGAACAGCTTTAGGGAATGTTCCCAACTCAAGCAGAAAACAATACCTGACTGAGACATGGAAGTAATCACGAAGGAATGGGAAGTACAACAAACCAGAACTAAGAGCTGAACAGAAGACAAGGAGAGATTTTCTTCATTTCTTTGATTTCCCAGTGGGCAGTACTGGAGGGAATATTCCTTCTTGCCCATCCAAGGATGGTTCAGTTCACTGCACTTCGCCACACACATTCATTCACTCTGCCTTCTGCTCCTCTCCAAGCCCTGCTGCATCTTCTGATGCTGGTAGCAATCCCTAACAGATCCTGGACAGGCTCTGTGTTCAAAAAGAGCCATCCCAAAATGCTGAGCCTCAGGGCTATGTGGTCACAGAACCCAAACTACTGCCACTTCCTTCCTGCAGTCACAGATGGTGACCCAGCCCTTCAGCAGCTTCAGCTGGGGAACAAGCACTTCCTCCTAATGTTTTCCAGAATTGGTCTTGCACTTTCCCATAGGAAATACCCACAGGAAATAGAATCAAATATTAACTCTCCCCTTCAATCAATTCCACACACTGTGTTCCTAGTAATTGAAGCAATCAGCTATCACTCCTCAAAACCTGAACTGAGGGATAAGTCTCTTTTGGGATGCAATCAAGAGCCATTTAACTGGCCAGGGGACTTTCCTGCAAAGCCCTCAGACCAACAGGAGCAAAGGGTAACAAGGAGGGAACAAGTTATAGAGCTGGCCAAGGGGAAGGTATACAGTGAAAAGCAGGATTTTTCCATCAAGGTCTTTTCATTAGTTCTCTCAAAGCTAAGTCACAGAAAAATGAACAAAATAAGGGTTGAGGCCAAATTATATTTGCTGAAGAGGAGTTATAGAGATTAGTGTATTAATTAATTGAGACAACGATGTCAGCAAGGGCCTGACCTTTATTCCTGCCCTAGTAACAGCTTTGTCTCTGGTGACTCTCAGCCTGCATGCTAAAGCCATTTAGATACATCCCTCAATTAATCGCAGGATGCCCTTTGGGAGGTAGGAGAGCAGCACTGCAAGCTTCAAGCAGGGATGCTGAATCAGAGGAGGAGTAACCTAGCCAAAGGCACCTTGTCAAGGGCATTGGCAGAGCTAGGGAGAGAGCCCACAATTCTCTTCACCTCTCACACTTCACCTCTCATGGATAGGAACAAAACTGTTTGAAGGTATTAAACTGGAATTATGCCATACTTTATTAAAAAAAAAAAAAATCAGAGACTAACAAGAAATAAAGATTAGGTTTCAAGAAAAACCCCATCACAAAACTACAAGAAAGAGCCCACTTTAAAAAGAATTTGTATCCTTTATATTTTGTAATAAAAAACCATCAATACGTGAAACTTGGACAAAATGACAGATAATACTGGGGCCAGGACAGCAGGCATGTCTTCAGTCATATCGTGCTTCTCCCCTTTCCACTGAGACCAAGTCCTTCCCTCAGGCAGATGAACCGCCCATCCCCTGGGCTCCAGCCACTCTGGCAAAGGATCTCCAGAGCCCACAAGTGCAGCAGGATGGCAGGATACAAGGTAAGACACAGAGCTGATGCTGTGCCACATGGCAGGGATGGACAGGCTCAGGTAAATAAACCATCACAGGCTTTCGGAGGCACTCAGGATGAAAAAGCCACGTGAGTTGAGGAGAGAGTGGTGATGCTCAAGGATGGATGCAACACTGGAAGGTGCCTGCTGCTCTCAGAATAGATGTTATTAGAGTGACAGGGAGCCTGATTTTGTTTTGCCTCCCAAGCAAAAGCAGCGGACACATCGGCCCATTGATCTTGTCCACAGGCCCCATCAATCTGGACCCCTGTCCAGACTGGAGACAGTTCCTGTCTTCACCTGGGACCCTCCTTGCCACTGCAGATCCACCAGAGATTCCTAGGCCGACCCCAGTTACCACCACTGGACCTGATCCTGATTCACTGGTTTGCATTCCTGGCTTGACCTGGTTCTGCTTCATCACCATGGACCTTGCTTAGAGACCTGGGCTCGGGGTTAAATCTACCCATCCTTCACAGGCCTGCTCACCTTGCTCAGCTGCTGTGGGACACAGGCTTAGCTGGCAAGGAGGGACATCTGGAATTAATTGATTTCTCCCACTGCTAGCACTGAACTTAACTCTTCTCTCAATACAGACTACAAACTGTCTCAGCTCCAGAGGAGCAATAGTACAGAAGTTGTAGTTTGGTCAAAACTGTTCCCTCGACACATCTGTCCATCCCCAGCTGAGCTGAACCTGCCTGTCCCTTCCACTTCAGCTCTACAACCTTTCACACTCAGTCCTGATGCTGGAGAAAGCTCAGACAAGAAGGTCTCTGGTGTGCATGGAGCCTAGACTGGCACATACTCAGCTTTGCTCCACACTCCTCCATGCAGAGGTTGCAACATCCCAAACCACGGCCAAACTTCACTGCATTACATTGCACTCACTTGTCTGGCACCTTCTTGACTATAAGTAGCCAACACCTGTCACCTCTCAATTGTCATATTTCAATTTGATAAAAATAAAATTCCAGTACAAATAAGCCTTTAACTTTAGGCACTGAATTAATTTTCATTACAGCCTACAGGGTTACCTCCTCCTGTTAGAACCCAGCTACAAAAATAGATTTCCTTTTCCCTTTCCTAGCTATTGTTGGCAAACATTAGTAATAGTGAGAGAAGCTATTTTGGGACTTTTATTGGCAAGTCGTATGTTCAGACACTAAAGGAAATAATTGGCTGACAGCAGGAAAATAGTGCTAGACATGGCTTTCAAGAAAATACCACTTTCTGCCAAGCTCTTTATGCACAAATTCTCTGGACAAAAACCCCAACACCAAACCCCAAAACAACAGAAAACCAAAAGGCTTTATTAACTGCTACTAATAGAGGACACATCTGTGAGGATGAACGAGAGGAAAGGGCACATATAGAAAGCTCTCTGTCTTCAGACTGACAGTCATAGGCATCCAAGAACAGATTTCTGAGACACAGGTACCATAACAAACACACCCATTCATAACTACACAATTAAAATAGCATGTTCACCATGTGCAGACACCCCAGTGCACATTGGCATACTTGGAGGTGTGAGAGAAGGTGCTTTGAGCTAGTTCACTCCTATATGTGCCTACATTCAGTCACAGTCTTCAGCCAAGACAAGTTTGCACTCACAAATATTCCCTGCACACAAACACTCCACCAGTACAAACACTCACCTCTTGTGAGTCAGGAAAGCACAGGCAGGAGCTAAACAGAAGCACACAGAGATTCATATCTATTTCTCTTGTAAACTGTGCACACAGTCTTCACTCATTTATTAACAACGTGCTAATAATTTCTAGTAATTAGTGTTAAAATGGGAAAACACGATAATGCAGATGTTGGTCCTTTACAAGTGAATTAATTACACTCAGCAATACCTGCCACCCAATACATACAAAGGAGTAACACAGACTTGTTTTTCTATTTCCCAGGCATTTGCTTCAGCGTAACTAGGATTTATTCATCATTGAGCTAAGAAACAATACAATAAAATTCACTAAATGGAAACATAAAAATTAAGCCTTTTCCCACAAAGCCACACTGAGCAGTACAATTACCCAGGCTCTTTCAGACTCCTAATGAAAATCAAAAATGATTGGCAAATGATTTAGGAAAACTATAACCTGTTCTTCTTCACTTCTTTGTCTGGGTGTGGAGACAGAGCATTTGTCAGCAAGCAGTGGATGATGCAGGTTATAGCCATGCATAATCATAAACTTGTGCTGTGTCTGGTGCCACTAACCTTGCTGTGCATCCAAAATCCAATAAGGATTACCTGCAATCAGTGAAGACAAAGTCTTTATTCAGTCCCTACTTGTTCTTGTACCAGGTTTGCAAGAGCTGTGGGTACAACCATTCACAGGGACTAATCACCCACTCACAGACAAATCAGCTCATTACATGGGTTACACGTGGAATTACTCTCTTCATGTATCCCACTACTGCTTTTCCCTTCAAGTGGAAAGCAAATTCTCTACAATTCCAATATAAAAAGACTGAGTTCTGTATAAATAACAAATAATTTTGTGCTGTCATACAAAAAAAATGTGCCTTAAGGCTTTATTTTTTTTTTTTTTCCTATTTTCCTTTTAAATTCAAGAACATATATATAAATGAGATGTATTTTGGGATTATGCCAAGCCTCAGTAGTATTGACACAGAAATATGGGTAAAACATTTCTGGTTGTCTTGGGAGCAAGCTGGCTGTCTTAAAGGAGAAGGCCTTCACTTACCGATTCTGCTTTTTTGGAAGCTCTTTAAGGTTTAGATTCTGGATGAGGAATTATAAGAGCTCACACTTAATTCAGTTTATCATAGCTGTACACTCTCAAATGAAATCAGTGGAACTGACTGGAAAGAGGATATTTAATGAAGCACCTTGGGGGTTGAAATATCTGTTATTCAGTCTTCATGAAATAAGCCTCTCTTCAGAATTTCACATTCCCTTATTTCAACCAGTCCGGATCTCCAGCAAAGCCAACCTGACCTTAAATGCCATCTGGACTGTACTTATGTATTCCAAGCACACCAAGAAGAGCCACATGCTTCTCATTCTTGGGCTGTATGAGCAGATAATAAGCCAGATCCGTACCACAATAATTTGATCCCTCTTCAGGCTGTCCCTCTTAAGAACCTTTTCACATGAATTCATAAACTTACCCGAGCTTTTTCCTTCCCAGAGTATGTAACAAAAGATTTTTCCAAAAAAATATGAGAAATCCTGATAAGAATTCTCCTTTCTAGCAATGGACTCACAAAAGGTCCCATTCATGCTCCACCAGTCAACACCACTGAGTCAACAGCACATTCACAAAACTGTTATCTCAATACCGTGATAGCAAGGTCTGCCCTTGTAATTAGGATCAAGGGCATGAACCAGTCACCATTCACACGTCTGTGGGACACTGAGCACCCCTGTATCAGCCGGCTGAGGGCACTCTGATCGGCTCTGACTCCACATGTCCCTCTCCAGCTGAAACCGTCTTGCTTTGTCCTGTACTCCTCTGCCACTAAATCCATCCACATAATTTTAAATCCCAACATGTTTACACTGAGAAAGACATGCCTGAAAAGCTGTAGAAAACCTTAAATAAAGTTAAAGAGAGTTAATCTTTTCCACCTTTTAAACACCGTGTAAGCAGTAAGGAGGGAACATTCCAAGGGGCAAGCTGTTCTCCCCTGCCCTAGGAGCAGCAGGTAACAGCTTAAAGCAGCAGCTGTGGCAGGCACTGCCTGTGCTGGTTTGCTTTCCACCTCCCCTCACCTCAGTGATGTGTCACTGAACACGACTGCACAGTGCGAGGAGGCTGCCCCACTCTTCTGCTCCAATCCTGGGTGGAGGAAGGGGTGGGACAGAGCCTCACAAAGCATTCATCACCTCTCCTGTTCTGTGGGCTGCCACAGGCAAGCAAGAAACACACCAATGGCAGTGTTGAGAGCGTGCTGTCCTTCAGAGGCTCTGCTGCAGTCCTGTGCCCTGCACACCTCCACTCCAATTAGTTACAAATGGACGGCAACAGAGATAGAATTTCCTCCAGCTTTGAATTTATTAAAAGGTCACCAAAGAAATGTGATTTTTTTTTTCCTGTGAACAGAGATATCAGAAGCTAATGAAATCTGAACTCATCACTGCTGCGTGCATTTTCTTTTCAGTCTTCCTTTAGAATTGAGCTTCCTTTCCCTTTCACGGGCTACTACAGACTCCCATATGTGCTGTGGCAGGAAAGATTTTACAGGAAGGCTGAGGTTATGAACCTCTGCCTTCTCCCCACCCTACCTGCACTAAGAACTGTGGCAGTGTCACATGGCAGCAGAATGACACAGGTTTCATCATAGTTTGCCCAGTATAGACCCACAGGTAACATCCATGTGCATTCCACATATCCACACAAGGTATATGCACTCCTGTAGTAGAATCATAAAATCATTTAGTTTGGGGAAGACCTCCAAAATCAAGTTCAACCTTTGTGTTAGTCTCAGGTACTGCTGATACCAATTAGCTGTGTTTCATGTTCTGCCTATAAGCAGAGATAAATGTATGCTCACACACATACACACAACCTTGTGCACAGCTTCTCATTTGCAAACAGCCAGAATATGCAAATCCACATGAAAATCATAATCATGTACACCCTGTCACTCACTCACGCTAAAACCCCTACAAACCTGCATGCTCTGTCCCCAAGCACACACCCTTCCTGACCCCTACCTTTAGGAATGCAAGAGGTCTGGGAATCAATAACCATTTACAGCCCTTCAATCCACCACTGTCAAGTTTGTTCTCCCCTGTTTGCAGTGACAGACAGGCAGACTAAAGAAGCAGGACATCAGTATGCAGAGGAGGGGAGGTGGGCACTGTGTCAGCATAAAAAGCAGGAAGACACTGCTGAATCCAGTCGAGGTTGTTCTTGCCTCCTGCAACCAACCCAGCAGAGCTGCCACTGTCCCAGAAACCTCCTGCTTTATTCCCAGGACATCAATGCAGAACAGAGCAGGGAAATAACCACAGGCCATTTTTCCAGAAATAACATAACTTAGGAAAATTCAGACATAACATACATAGGAAAATTCAGAAAGAATCCCATTCACCTGTTTCCAAAGCGCCAGCAATGACCTTACCCACACAAAAATGTGCTACGTGATCAATATCGTACCAAAATGACATGATGCCATATCCTACAGAGGAAACTGTGTGAAACTGAACGCACTTCAGGCACAGCAGGCAGCCTTTAGAACTGTCAAGATGCTTTGCTGACCTTTTAAAGAGAATGAACAGGCAAATACAATGCACCTGAAAGCAGTCAATACCTGTACCAATGGATTTCAACCAACTTTGCAGCATCCAGAATAACCAAAAATCTGACAGTATTCCCGGAGTCTGACATGAGCTCTAATCTTGTACCTCTGTCACAGCCCACAGCCTCACCTGCAGAATCAGCATCTGAACATGCCAGAGCTACCCAAGTTCAGCCCAAAACATGGCCTCATTCCCAAAGTCCTGAGTTTATCATTGTATCTATATTCAGAGATCTCGATTCTGTATTACAAACAAATCCTATTATGCCAGGCCTGAAGCTCTCCTGGGCACAGACTGCCGTTAATACAAATATAATTATGGTTGTTTAATAAATGTACACTGTCTGCTGATCTATCTCATTAAATTAACTACAAAAGTGAATTTTGCATTAGTCCTGACAAGGCCTATTTTCAGACCTGACATTTAATGCCAGGCCTCAGTACAAATCATACTTCAGGGTACAAAAATCAAATGATTTGGTGAGAACTAAATCTGTGAAACCATAGAAGCAGTTTTGGTGGCTTGTTGCAGGTACCCAGCTTGTACAACACATTTACCTAGAAATGATCAGTCAGGTAAGAAATTCAAATCGTTTGTGTACGTGGAAGTTAGCAGGGCTGTTCCTGACCCAGAAAAAGCTTCAGTGCTCTGACCCCTGGAAGCCCTTCCAATCACTGAACATACTGGCTTGATCAGAAAGGTGGCCTTTCTGTCGCTCTTCCCAAGCCAGCCTGAGCTCCACTTTCAGCTGCCATTTATTTCATTCTCCCTCACTGGAAGAGACAAAAGGGCTGCTTTTAAAAGGTCATTACAAAATTGGTGTCCAGCTGCCTCCAGCACATTCACAGCTTTCATCTTTGGTGGAATGGTTCTGTCTGGCAGCACAGTGACAGGGCTGACTTCAGGTGACAATTCACCTGGGTGTAGGAGAGCTGAAGGTTGTGAACAAGTCACCAGGTAACTCAGGCTTGTTTGTTTATGTTGTGTTCTTCCCCATCACTGCCAGCCAGCGAGGCATGCATGCTCTGGGCCATCCTGACATGGTTATGCAGCCCTTCTCCCTAACCCACAAAACAGATCCAAGCCTATTCCTCCTCAAAGCTAGAAAGAAAAATATGAGAAAGGCAGTAAAAATAGAGTTGAAAGGATAATATGTAAAAAAAAGAAAAAAAAAAAAAGCTAAAGTAAACACCTTCAGAAATGCTAGATTCATACTCCATTGTTTTCATCTGGAGACAGCAATTCAAACCAAGTAATCTCACTCAACTTTCAATTATCTTGTAAGATAAAATCATTTTATCAACTACCAGTTTCCCCTCCAAACCAGAACAAGTCTCTGCACAATCTGCTGAGCAGTATGTTTTAAACAAATGATGACTTAAAAAAAAGAAGTACCTACGAGCAAATGCAAAACTGCCCTTATGGATCCTGTGGCAAAAGAAAATCTATATATCTGTTCTAAATTATATTTTATCAAATAAGTGATCTCCAGAAGGACTAAGCTACTGTAAACTGGACACAATTTCTAGGCTTTTTTTAGCCCTGGTAGTACACAGCTGCACCTCTCTCCCAAAATAATTTACAGTTGTCTTCCTCAAACTCATTATAAAACATCTTTTTCATTGCTGCTTTGGATGAATCTCTGATTCAATTTCATTGTGGAGTTCAGTCATTACTTCCAGCACTCCCAAAGGAAGCTTTCTGCTTTATTCATAAAGCTAAGAGGAGGAAGGAAAGAGGAAGAGATTTGGTGAGCAATTTTTTGAGAAAGATGCTTTGTCTAAGACAAAACTTCTTTGTGAGACTATGACAGGGTACAGGTGACCTTTCTCAGGAAGAGCTGCTCAGCTCTTGGGTGATGTTTTTGACCACACCCCACAGAAAAGATACCCTTGAAAGTTGAACTCCCTTCCTCCCTACAAGGGATGAGGGCTGTTCTATTTTAGGTGAGCACCATTGCTACTGGGTTCTGCAATTAAGTCTCTTTCTGGCTCAATGAACATTTCATTATTTACACAAAATATTACAGCTCTTCCACGAGAAGAGGGGGCATTCCACAAAAGAGCTTCTAGCAATCTAAATCCTTGCTTTGAAGCAGGCAGACTGAAATCTGAGTTTTCTTCAGCCAAAAGAGGGTAATGACCTGTTCTGTGATCAGCCATTTTCAATTTTTGCAAGTTATTTTAAAAGCCTGTGTTTTCACCCTAGTGCAAAATGGGAACACTGGCTTGAAATATCAGAAGATTTCAAAGACAACACCTGCTTTCCACAACTACATATCAATATTTTTATCTTCCTTGGCAAAAGGTGCTGAGGAAGTGTTGACTGTGGTGATGATGACGACAATAGAAAATGAGGCAAAGCATCTTCAGAGGTGTAAGTCCTAGCATCAGCCTAGTAAGAATTTGGTCTCTTTAATCCCAATCTCTAAAGAAAAAATGTTGTACTAGAACTAAGGATATAGTCAACAGAACAGGTTTCCCATTTCTGTGTCAGAACAAACTGAATAACTATCTTGTAGATGCCAATCCATGGCAGGTAGAAAAGGTCCTGAAAAGGAACAATTTATTCCCTTTCCTCTTTGTCCAGTGACCTAAAAAATCCCAGAGGAAGAAATGATAAGAACAAAGATAATCAGCATTTAGTATCATCATTACTGAGAATACCCAAACACGAACCATAATCTTTGGAAAGATTAACATGGTAATGGCTAGAAAACCTCTAACAAATGGAAGGTACTACTTTAATAAAGGCATCTGTTTAAAAATCTTATCCATGCAATAATTTCTACAGTAGTGTTCCAGAACTTATTTTCAGGTGATGATCTCAAATACTTTCTCTTACTGTCGTAAGGACTGACTACCATGACTTCTTACTTTTTATTCTTATATCCATTTCCAACATTACAATGGCTGGTGTCTATTTTCCCTATTTTCTTTGTTCAGTGACAATAAATCTATGCTATTAATCTTCACAAGGTTATTTTCATGAGCCACATTTAAGGAAATGACCTCTACTGTTGTTTACTCATTACATTCAGAAATACTAGTAAACAATTAGTGCTAACAAAGAAGAAACTGAGACTGAAATAACAGAAATCTGTCTCACTATAATCAATCATGTAGATTTTTCATCAGTATTATGAGTCACTGTCCTCTACACTAATTATTAGTTTCTTTTTGCTACTCAAGCAGCATCATTTTTAACTGAACATGTCCTCAATTCTTGATTAGAGAATTGTGCCTTTTTGGATATGTAACAAAATTCTTTTTAGAAAAGGACTCAATTTCTATTCATAATACTTCCATTTTTTTTCTCTTGTGGTCTGCTCTAATATTTCTTCAGTTCTGAAAAATTATCCTTATTAAGGAAAAAACATACAAGAAAATGTGTTAATAGGAACACTGTCCCCTGCCCACATCAAATGTAATTGGGTCATGATCATTGGTGTGTAGGTAACCACAAACTTCCACAACAAAGATTAATTCATCATTACCTGTTACAAAGTGGTCCAAAATAGAAGTGCAGTGGACACTACATCTTTTGTGTTACAAATTAGTCATCTGTAATGTTTGAAATCTTTAATAGTATTTACTGCTGCTACATGAATTCTCAAGTATATCTCACCCAGAGTGAAACCCACGGCTACACATTTACTTTTTCTGTATGGAATACAAGTACTTCTGAGGTAGCTCATCCCATTTTCTAGCTTAACTCAGTGTGCCAAGGTGGATCATTTCCTAGCCTTTACCATCCTACCTGCAGTATGTAGACCTGAATTATCAGTAAATGAAGATGTAGCACACTGCCATTGCCCTCATCCCAGCCAGGCATGCTACTGCCCTTTCTGTCCTCCCCAAGCAGGGAACAGACCAGTAGCTGGAGATGTTTAAATTCAAGAAGTTCCAAAATTTTCCTAGCAGGTTCCAGTACAGCCAGTTAAATTGCACCTTATCAGAAGAGATGGTCCTTCAATTAGTCTCACTCGTTACTCTTTAGCTGTACTGTGGAGACATTTGAGAGATTACTACATTTGCAGTTTTTCCTGCACTGTTTCAGTTTACTTATGACAAGGTGTTTGAGTTTAAACTGCATTTGTTTTCTTAGGGCTTGCCCTTCTACCACTTCATGAAATGTTTGTTCTCTTCCTCCAAAGTGCAAGGGACCCTCATCCACGAGATCTCCCTGAGCACTCGAACATGGCTCACTTCTCCAATAAAGATCTTCTGCTTCAGATCAGTTTATATGACCAATAATCAGCTTTCATTCCTCTTTTGATTTACACCTTTTAAAAACTCTCTGGTAAAATCACCAAAAGCCCTGAAAAATCCTATCATATAGAACTCCATGTATTTCTCTGCCATCTGTTCCCAAAATGCATCACCCAAATGGGCCTTTGCATCTCCTAGTTCTGGTCTAGACAAACAAGGCACTGTCACATTTTACTTGTGTTTATACCTCTATCCACTTTTGCTAAGTGAGAGTCATTTATGACAACTACTTAGTTGAAAATATCCCAGTGGTTTGTTTTGCAGCAAAAGACATTCAGAGATATTCTTCTAATTCTCTATAGAGAAGAGTATCACACATCATAAGCATTGAACATCTTTAAATTCTTTCTTCTCTCAACATTTTTTTAAAAATTATTATTATTTCTAGTATCTTCAGCCTCCTCAGGTCTGAACCTTCCCTGCTTATGAGAAGTATGCCAATTATTTCTGAATTGGCCCCAATGTCTGCATCCCTGCATGTTGCATGCTGTGCCAAAATGTCTCTTTCTAGACCACATATCTTCACTTGTAGATCTCCCACCATCTGGCAGCACATGTATTCCTTAGACAAAAATTAGAATATAACACATCCAAGGCAGATCACAGCAGTTTTTTGGGTTGTTTCATCATCCATATGCAGTGTGCAGGGTTTTACCTAAAGATAAGCCATCAAACATCAAATTCCATCCCAAACTCTCTTGCTAAGCTAATCAACTTCTGTCTCAGAGTTCATCTGGCACAACCACACCCCCACTTTACATGTTTACCACATACAGAAGCACATATTTCTGCTTTGGTATTCAAAACTTCAGTGTTTACAATTTAGTTTGGCTTAATTTACTTTAGAAATGAATTAAGCCAAATTTAATTAAGGCCACCTTAATTCTGCTTCAGAGTGTTGACATGTAGCTTAATGTAGTTTAGCACAAGAATTTCCACTTGCACCTTTAGCTAATTCAGAGGCACTTTCCTGCATGTTCTGATATAGACAAACTATTAAAGAATTAAGCATGTTTAATTAATTATCAAAAAAGATCGAAAGGTCGTTTAGGTTGCATTGTGTAAGTACGTTTAAGAGAACAAACTCTAAGTTACTAAAGGTCTCTCTAAACCAGCAGGGAAAAATAGGACAAATGCAGCTGAAACATCAGGCAGATGAATTCAAATGAGAATAAGGCAATAATAAATAGTTACTGATACCTAGAAAATACCAAGGGACAAGACAGATTTCCAATCCTGTGATATTCTCAAGTCCAGTCTGGATATTCTTCTGTTTACACAAGCACAAGTTAATGGGCTTTATACAAAGCTGCCTGGGTGAAGCCCAAAGGCTTATGATGTACAAGAGGTCAAGCCAGAACTAGCAGTCTCATCTAAGCATCAAAGCTTCAAGAATTTGTTATTAAAATTCTGTTTTCAGTGCTTAATACCTTTCCCAGGAACTGTAGTCTTCCCTGCTACAGGACAGGCTGCACCTGGACATGGCAGAGGAGGGCAGGAGCACAGAGCCCCCTCTGCTCTTGCTATGGCTCTGGAATATTCGTCAAGTCTTCAGTCCAGACTTGAGAGAGAATTACAGAAAGGCAGAGAGGCTGTGGAGCTGTGCTGCCCAGGACATTATTATCACACACAAGGAGCTGCAGTAGGAGCAGGATTTCCAGATGCTGACACATGTAATACCCACATTCTCTAGCTGGCAGAGAATCCTCTACTGGAGGACAAACTGGCATGGTCTGCAGACACACAGGTATTATTTATGATGTTTAAAGTACCAGACAAGGGAACATGTTCTGATTTAAGCAAAAAAGAATGTCAGCACTCTGTCAAGTAAGAAAGGAATTTATTACTGTCAATGCAGAGAAATAATAATCAGATCTGCTATACTGGGCAACTGGAAACCATTTTTGTGGTAGAAAGAACAACAGAGAAAAGGTAATGATCAGTAAACGAGTTCAGCACACCTGAAAAAAAAATCTGGATTGGAAACAAAGAAGGAAATGAGCCAAACAGACAAGAGCTGGGAGGAACCAGGATGTATCTGCAGATTTGGAGACTGAAGAGAATGACCAGACCATCTCGTGTGATTTTAGGGGAAACCAGACCAGAGGACCTGGATAATAGAGTAGATAACAGAGGCCTGAGGATGGCAGGGAGTGCAGATACACAGCTGACAGACAAGCAGCTGTGGGAAAGCACATTTTACAAGGATACAGAACCAGCAAAAGGAAGATTAGATTTCAAAATATAGCTTATGCTTAATAAAAGACAGTGTATATATATATTATGGGCATCAACTGGTAAGAATACACTGCTGCAGGAAGCCTGGTCTGATAAAAGATTACAAAGGAGAACGAAACAGCAACATAATTATTCACAGAGAACATAGCTCATTATTTCAAGTTTTGAAAATGATAATCTGGGCTCATGTTGTAGTGTATGAAGCAGAGGAGAGGCAGGTCAGGCTGATAGGATTATTTCCTTTCTGTGTCTTAGTGTAATTGAATCAGTTGCCTTACAGGCAGGTTTTGTTTTCTTCAGAGCCGTGAGGAGCCAGTGTGTGCATGAGGCAGGATAACTGATTATATGGACCAGTGATCTGATCCAGCATGGCAAATGTTATGATCCTAAGAGGAAAGAAATTCATCTTTACAGAAAATCCTGTAATCAAAAACTTTCAACTTTAGATGCTTCTAAAAATCCATGCATAGTCAAAGGCAAACATGGCTCTTTTAGCCTGTGCTTTTCCACCTACCCATTCTTATTTTCCATGCCTGAGGAGTTCATGATTAGACTAGGAGCTTCATCAAAGGGCAATTTTCAGCTGCCAAATAGATTTGTACAATAAATCCACATGGGGCCAGATTAACAAGGAAGAGAGACATCAGAAATGAAAAAGCTAGCTGCTGTAATTCCCCAGAAAACTTGAAAGGATGATGTGCAATGATATTTGGGCTTTAAATGGGGCACCATTGAAATGCTGCAGTTAGTTTTCATTAGGAATGTTGCTTTTCTATTCCTGATCCTTCCCTAGAGTTTTTTTCTTTAGAAGACTGAGATCCCATGGACATTCAAGGTCATGCCATTCAGGATTTCTTAGTAGACTTCAAATAAAACAGTAACATTTCATCTAGAAAAATCACATGTATGTGTGTGACTGCAGTTGTCTGATTTGTCAGTATAATAATTTAAATAGAAAATGAAAAATAATCTTTAAACATCAAGTTTTCTCTACTTTTATACTTCTTCTGTTGGCTCTAATAATTTGTACTGTGAATGTATTTAAGGGTCTAAAATCTGAAGTCAAGCCAGGTCCTCAGCTATGCCCATAAACTGAATAAATACAATTCAGAGATTAGCCTGACCATAAATTGCTAGGCATTTTCAGCCTTCTGGCACTACAAAAGACTGTTTGACTTCCGAGCATGACAGCACTGATTTTAATACTAGGAGAGCTTGTTCCTCCTTACAGTACATGGACAAACCCACTCCCTCAATCACAAGGTGACAGCATTTGTTGTTTTTATGTCTCCACACGAGTACACTGGTTTTGTTCATTTTCAGATGGGGACACAATAGCAGTCACTTGTCAGCAGGGTGAAAATATGGAGGTGAGCCATTGATTCATGTCTTGTTCCCTCACAAAGTGCAACTTCTCCATGCAACCCCAAGTGCAATACCAAATAGCTTTTTCGCTTCAGATGCCTGGGCTGCCCAGGCTGGTAATGTCAGAACCCAGGATTCTTCCATCTAGTGCTGTTCTCTCAAATGCTGGAAGATGGATATGACAGGATACTTGCACTTCTGATTCTATGCAGTCTTGCTGCTCATCCACTTCGTAGAGAAAGTTTGATAGCCCCTGTCTGTACCTATCACCTCCTTTCTGGGGTACAGCTTTGGAATATAGGAAAACTGGCCTGTAACCAAGTATCTGGGGAAGTGCAAAAGCAGCTGAGGGGGAAAAAAAAATCCCATAAACAAACTAGAAACATCAGTTGTTTACAACACAATGGGGAAAAATAAAAATTTAAAGGAAGATCAGCATTCAAGACAAGCATTATTCAAGATGATGCCTGTTTTCCACTCCCCAGCCCAAGGAGCTTGCTATGTCCCTAGGTTTAACAAAAAACCAACTACCAGCTACACATCATTAACACTGCCAACACCATAAGTGAAAGGAATGCAGGAGATTGTCAGGATTTCCTGGAATAAGCTCTCCAAGGGTGAGTCCCAAGCAGAAAGAGTAAACAGCAGAGCAAATACGACTGCCTAGGGTCAGAAAGGGTGGGCCAAAAAAGAGGTACATGACAGCTCTGCTTTTCTATTCTAGGTGCCAGCCATATCCACTGAATCTCAACAGGACTGGACACCTCACAGCTTTGCAAAGTCAAATCTATTATGATCTCATCTCTCTTGTTATGTTTTACTGTGCTGTAATTTAACCATTGGCATGGGACATCTCGAGGTCATAGCAAGTCAAGGATACAGCTGGCTCAATATCTCAGGAGAAAGAGTCAAAATAAGATGTGAAAAATTAATTTAGTATCTTCGTTCATGATCCAGCTAGCACCAGTGACCATCTTGTGTCATACACACACACACAGGAAAAAAAAATTCCAATATATCATTCTTTGGGTATTCATCAATAATGAAAAGGAATAAAATACTCTTCCCCAGTGCTCCTGATAATTCTTGCACTGGGTTTTAGTGCTTCCTGGGTGCTTTGGGGACAGGGAGGCTAAAGAAAGCTCTCTGCTGTTCTTCTCCAGTGTCTTCCTCCCCTGTTTGGAGCAACAGTGTGAGTCCAAACACAGCAGAACATTCCTCCATCCCCCAACACTCAGACCTTGCAGCCCAGGAACAGCAAAGCAGATGGCCTCAGCAACAGCTGAAACCCACTGCAGCAGGTGCTGGGAAGGACTTTTTCCAAAATGTCTTTCAAGGCAGCATCCATGGGACACCTCACCAGATGGACCAGTGCAGGCAGCCACCCCTGTACTGACTTCTTGAAAGAGTTAACAAATCATTCAGTCATAGTGGGAAAACATTTGTTTGTTTGTACAGCAGCAAACTCTGCCTACTGGACCAAGGGCCCACGGCTTTTCCAGAGTCATTCACAGAACACCAATATTTGGGCAAATGAGGAAAGAAGAGCTGGGTGTTCTCAGCAAAAACTTTAATGCAGTGACACTAATGCCAGGAAATGGGTTTTAATCCTATATAGGGTTGGAAATCCCCAAAATAATTCCCCTGTCCAAAAAAAAAAAAAAAACCAAAACAAAACCCAAAAAACAAACAAAACCAGAAATAAGCCTTCTTCAGATGTGATAAGAAAAATGACCCCACTCAATGACTGCTCTTTTCCAAAACAGCAAGGTTAAACTGACTCTGGAATGGATCAGGAAACGGGAAAGCAAACTGTGGAGACCAGCATTACCTTCTTGCAAACTTTACAGACTAATTCAAATGCATATAAATAGCCTTCTCATATGTCAACATTGAGCACCTTCAACAAAAATTAGCAGATAACAAAAACATCCATGAATTTTGGAGACAGAGAATGTGTTTAGATCCTCATGTGGTATTGGTCACACCTGCCTTAATACAATTGTCTTACTCTCCATCAAGAAAGACGAGATCTGCCGGGGTGGTTCTACAGGCACATTCTGGTTTTCATGTAGTTATAAGGCCCAAAGAATCCCTACAATGTTCTAGAATTTGTTTTTCCAAATAATCAGAGAGCCAAAAATCAACACATCTTCAAACAGATCTGAGCATAGTTAATATGTCGTTTCTTAGTTAGCATCCTGTCAAATAATAAAACAAACAAACCAATAAATAACACTTAACAACAGGAAATACACCTGCAGTTGATATAAGAATTTCATATAAGAACTTCATATAAGAACCTTGTAGATATAAGAATCTACAAGAAAGACAAACACCCACCATCTCCTGATTTGTTTGCTCAGAAACCCCTTCTCTCTTCTTCTCCCACTTCCTAAATACCATTATTTCCTACAAAGTTCTATGAAGTGAGGCCCGCTAGCCTAAAAGGTACAATTAGAATATCTTACAAAATGAATCACCAATCAATTAGTGCAAGGGGTGGGCGGAAATAACAGAGGAAGGAAAATAAAGCAAATATGATGCAAACTTTTGCCTTGGGTAACAACTTACAAAAAGAGAAAAAATAACATCCTTAATTTGAAACATCAGTCCTTAGATTAATATTAGATAACTATTTTTTTCTATACTTTTCTTGCTGTTACAGCTGCTTCCAATTTGAGCCACTTTGGACCAGAACTGGAAGCAGACCTATGAGAAAGAATAATTACTCTTTCTTACTGTCAGTTTCTGCTTTAGAATGAGATCTCTAGAGCACTGAGGGTCAGCTAAAAAACACACATTTTAGAGATGATTTTTTTTTTTAAAAAAAAAAGAAGCTTTTGAATGCTTTTGAAACTTATTGATACTCAGGAGAAGTATAAGCTCTGGGGCACAAAAGAAATCAGAAATGGCAAAAAGTCTGTCAGACTTGCAAAGATGATGCAATCATTTTCCAGAAATGTACACCAGAAAGCATAGAATATACCCCATTTCTTTACTTTTTCTGTCTACAACTACTTATCAAGCATGTTTTAAGGCAAGAATATTGTTGAAATAATTTTTGTTGGTGGCTGAACACTGGCAAAAGGCCAAATTAAAATTATTTGCAAGTTTCTACACCAGACTTCCAATTACAAGAACAATATACATCTTACTGGAGAACAGAAGCAGCATCATGTGACCTGAAAACTCCATCAAAACAACTCAATTTCTGACTATTAACTGTAATAAACTGCTGATGAATAAAACATATGTAAAAATTCCTCACAGAAATTTGGTAAGCAATCGTCAGAAGTAAGGAAGATAAAGAAAATATTTAATTGTACACTGATAATTATGAAAAAATAGTGCTGCAATTCAGTGGTCAATCATACATGGGTAGCAATTTGGTTCATTTGGGCAGAAAGAGATCAAGCCAGAGAAGGGCTCTTCTAAAGGATGAGAAAGAGGGGAGGCTTTCATCTTGGCATATTGCTGTAGCTCAGCCACTCTTCCATGGCAAATAACTGATTCATCACTCATTTTAAATATGTCAGCACATGCTGGTCAGGCTAAAGGGGACGGATAATATCAGATCTCTAATTAGACTAACTCTCACCACTTCTGTACAGCAATGATTTTTTGAATTAATATCAAGAGTGTCCTATGAACTGTATGACCACATTGCTCAGTGCTGAGGTCTCCAATTCCAGTGTCTCTGCAAAGGGATGCTTTTCCTCTAATCAAGTCCAACGGGAAAATTTGGGGTATTCAATTCCTCTGACTCAGAAGAATTAAAATGGACAGAAAAAAAAAATCTTATTTCTCTGACAAAAGCTTTCTTCAAAGAGGGATTCATACCAGCAGTAAAACCCCCTTCACAGGATATTGTCAAGATACCTGCAATCATTTTAAAACTCATTTGTTACTCCTTGTTGTTTGCAATCTGTTTGAAGCAAAAAACTAAAATGTATTTCCATCAGTACTCCACCTCCTCCATCAGGCTCACCATGCCAAGGAAACTGCTTCTCCAACATAACATGTACACGCAGAGCATGAAGGTAGATTTTTTTACATTAGCTGTTTTACCAAGACATATGGTTTGGAACTCAGCTGTACACCCTGGCACTAAGGGTATTAACTTGGAGGATGATGGATGCAATAATGAATGGAACAGCACAGTGGAATATGTTATAGAAGGGTCCTAATTAGCAGGCGAGGTAACAAGGAATCAGGAAGAAAGGTGAAAAAGTGTGGCTTGGCAGAACAGCAATTCTTCCACGGTCGTGGCTGTACCTGTACTCAGAACTCCTCACAGCACAGCCTTGCATTCAGCCTTTTCAAAACCAAAGATGAGAAGGGGGCTCTGTATTCCACTAAAAGGAGGCAGCAATAAAAGGTTAAGCTGGAGGGGTAAAAGCTCCAACAAGGGACCAATGCAGACAGTCATCACATGAGCAAAGAAATTATGAGGGGTTTATTATTTTATTATTAATTTTTTCTGGTTTGACCACTGGGTTGTAATCTGTCAGAAACAGGAGGCAAAATTCCCTGTGGAACTTTGTTGCTTTGTTTTTAGCAACATTCAGCTGGAGATAGGTCTCCTCTAAGACTGATTTGGGCAATCCAGACAAGATGAAAAGGATTTTGGATATTTTACCACCTTCTTTTCTTGTTCCTATGTTGAACAAAACCTTAGATAAGATCAATAGTTTCTTTGGTTTTATGTTTCGCTTCCTTAAGGGTAGTTGGCTTATTGCATTTCCATTGATCACACAGACAGGGAGATTCGTCAGACAAACCATCTCTTTTCTCCTTTCATTTCCACCCTCCTCTCCATTTGAAATCAAATGACTTTTAAAGGAAGCTGAGGTCACTATTGTTTCTCATTTACATATCAATAGTACCCAATTCCTGCCTTATCTTTCAGCCACTAAAGTATTTTAAAATTTCAGTCCAAGAGAGGGGGGGACACATTACAGGGGAAAAAACTCTCCAAGACTTTCTACCAGGAAAACTAAGTTCTGGTTTACCTCAGCCCTTACTCGTCATGTGGTGAGATGGGTTATACTCACCAGCCTTGTGCAATTAATATTTTAACCTCCTGTAGCCTCTTTACAGCTTTCTTGTTCTTCCTAAATCCTTTGGACAACCCCCATCAGATGCCTCTGTGCAGCTCCAAGTGCTGCCCTGTGCTCATAGCCAGAAAAACTGCTGCTTCAATGAATTCCTTTCTTGAATTGAAAAGAAAAAAAAAAGCTTGAAAGCAGGAAAAAAAAAAAAAAACCCCTAAAGATCAGGTCTGCTGGTCTCTAATAGAAGTCTGACCACTGATTCTCTAAATGATCCTGGACTTGGGAGCCTCTGCTGCATTTAACAAGATGTTTTAAATCCTAGCTGTTTGTACTTCAAGGTGTAAAAGTAGCAAAAATTAAAAAAGGCTGTGCTTGCCCAGGGGAAATTCTGTATGTATGCCTACAGGGAGATCAGTCATGTGCAATTAAAAAACTGACTCAATGATCCACAGTTAAACACATCTTCTAAAACAAATATCAGAAAGCCCTGAGTATAGGACACTGACATCTCCTGCCTGAGCATTAGTGTCATTCTATTGCTTAGACACATCCAAGAGCAAAAGACTCACAGTGAAGACACTAGAAAAACATGACCTCTCATGTGATTAATTTTCAGTTTACAAGAAAGAATTCAAGGCTCCAAGATACTGATGAAGTAATTTTGGCTTGATAGATGGAAGCTGAGGATTAAATTGTATTTATGAAACCAAATCTTCAGTTCAGTCTGTCAATTCCACACTCTTACTAATCCACTTGTAAGAGCAGGTAAATAGGACCAACTCTGAAGACCACTAAGAAGAAGAGGAAATAGCTTACAAGTATCCATTTTCTGAAAGAGATACTATGTGTATTTATATGCAGCTCCAATATAATCAACATAAGAAATTATATTCTGTTTTGATACCAAGTTGGGTACTTAGTGCACTGGGAAAAAAAGAGTAGAAATACTATAAATCTGCATGAATCATAGAAGCTGCAAAAAGTGTTTGTATTATCTTTAGCACAAAGAAATGGTGAATAAATTCTCCCTAATGGGAATATTCATGAATCCTCCATCTTTGAGATAAATCATAACCCTAAACAAAAAAATACCCTCAAAAACCAAAGAAGGATATGTGACCTCATAAACATAACCCAGTGATCCAATTAAGACTGAGCTTTTCAGGGCATTCAGAATGGAAATTTCAGACCTGATTTACAGCTTTCAGACTTCCTTGAGAGCCATAGGAGCACTGGATTCACCAGTCACAAGCCCTCATATGTGGACCTGCTCTTGTCCTCAGTGGCTGCTTGTGGCCCCTGATCAGTGACAATGAAGAGGGCAAGAAAAAACAGAGAAAATAATTTCATACATTTTAAGAGATTCTCTTCCTACTATTTGAAGCATCTAATGACACAAATGAAGCAATTTTGGTTAAAGATCTCACAGATGCTGATGGAGAATGAGTCATTATATATTGACACAGTCTGATGTGTCACTGGTTTCAGATCTTCCTGTGGTTATCTAAGAAATCAGTGAAGCCCTCCTCTACAGAGATGATTTGGAGCTTTGCCATTGATTTCAGTCAAAGTAGATTTCCCCCCACTGTCTAAAAAGATACAAACCCTCTGTCTTGACCTGTGGTGCCTATTAAAAAGCCATTAGCACTTCTCAGGAGTAGTGAGTGTTGGATATAAGTGCCCTGGGCAAACTGTCTGCCGTGTTTTAATTCTGCCTTTCCTCTCCTGGAATTGATGTGTGTATAGTAGAGCATGGTTAAAACAGCAGCTGAGTACTTCCTGCTACATTCTACAGAGAGGTAAAAGGATTAGTACAGAGCTTACAAAGATAATAATTTGAATGTCTTATTAATTAATTGTTATTTGTAATAATGGCTCTTTCCTTAAGAGTCTTTTAGGATCCTTAACTGCTTATTAAGTTGTACAGATAAGGATTGCTCCCTAGTGGAAGAAATGAGGTGGAATGTAGAAGCCTTTCATTGAAAGCAACAGGTATGGAATAAGAAAAAAAATTCATCATTTGAATGAACAGAGAATTATGATCACTCCAATACAATGACCAGACTTTATCCTGTATGCTTAAAAATTGCCAGGAGATCTCCCAGCCTGAAGCCTGATGCATTTGGTACAAGAACAGCCCTTCTGACCAACCTCATTTGGTGTGGAATTTGGGTCTTTCTAGATCACAGTCTCAGGCACAGCTTGAACTTATCGACGTCTGTCAAAAGTCACCTCAGACTGGCTACCCCTGCCTGTCAGGAGCAGGAAACTACAGATGCAGGATTTTCAGTGCAGGCTCTTAAACTTAGCCAGGTGAATACTCAAGCAGTGAGCTTTGGGTGGCTCATTGGTGGATACCAACAAGTATTCCAGTTAATTACCTCGGAATTAGGCTCAAAAATGTCCATATGATCTGCCAGAACTTTTATTACAAGACTGTGAAAGCCCTTGTAAGGATAAGTCCCTATATCATCCCCAAACACGCCTTCCTTTGGCTTTGTGCTTTTGGTTGCAGAGTGGAGTTTCCTTTTATTTCCCTGCTGAATGTAACCTCAGAAAGGGACTCTTACTTTCTTGACATGGAAAGTGAAAGAATGAGGCGAAAAAGAATGAGATTCCCTTGCAAATAAACTTTGGCTACACAAGTCTGGAGAGAGCAGACAATGCTCAGCAATGGCCATCTCATCCATCCAAGCTCACAAGATGTGAATTAGGAGGGTGGCACAGGGTTCTTTGGAAGGTTTACTCACTCTGTAGAGCCCGTGGCTGCAGCTGCAGTAGGTGCTTTCCATGGTGTAGCTCCTCAGCACCCCCATCTCCCTCCAGACCACCACCCGGGCCGTCGACGCCCGGGACTTCTCCACAAGGAAGCTGCAGCTGTTCATGACAAATGCAGGGGCCACTTTATCCAGGATTTTGGGAAGAGTCTATGAGAAAATGAATTGCACAGGTGTTGATACCATATACACACATACAAGGAGACCAGTATTTTAATGTGTCTGTACTCAAATCTAGCCAGAGATAGTTACTGAGAGCTCCAACAGTGCATTATGTCCATCTGATGTGAAACCTTCAGATTCTAACGTTTGTTTCATTCCAAAGACTAAAATGCAAAATTGTCCATACAACACTTGACATATCTCATTCAAAATCAAACATTTGTACATGCAATAGTCTGGGTGAAGTACTGTAGTCAGAGTTCTGTTCTCAAGCTGCTTCAACAAACCTACACCTTCCTGCTGAGCTGCCAAGAGTTACAGCTCAACACCTGACATCCCTATTGTCCTCTCTACACTTATATTATACCTCCTCCCACCATAAATCCAGGGTCTGGCAAGGGATTGATCTGTGGGAGGAATTTTGTCTGAAGCTGGTATAGAGCAGAGAAAGGGGATCTGTTTTCTTATAGAACATCACACATAATTATGTGAGAATAAAGCTCAGCATTTAACCTGCATTGTGAAACAAACCAAAATATTCTCTTCCAGGTCCATACAATGTATTTTATACAATTCACTTAAACAATCACAATACAAAGTAATCATAAAACCAGTAAATATTACATCTTAGCCCTGAGTGATTTTCTTACTCTCAAAATCATATTTCCCAACAAAGTCTCTAAACACGTCTGAAATATCAAATGTTCCATCAGAGCAGAGGCAACAATTACTTAGTCATTACCAAGGGCCAAATGTGCAATTTTTACACTCTATAAAAACAGATAACATCTACATAGAGTACACCTAGTGTTAATGAATCGACTGGGCTGCTGGATACACACATACACGCATGTGGGGTATGTCTGTGTGTGTCTGAACTTCAGCGCTGCTACACCAACCACAACGTGCAAAAACACCATTTGATCCACCTAGAGGAGAGCAAGCAAAATTAGAACATTCATTATTTCTTTTATGTCAGTTTTCTTAAACACCTGAACCAAATGGAATCCTACAGAAGTAGTTCCCATTTATTGCTAGTGGCATGTACCCTTGAATTTCATTCCCTTTGGGTAGTGAAAACTATACAGCTATTTTTACTGTCCAGTAACCATCAGTTTCACCAACTAATTCTGAGGAACTGTAGTTCTGTTCTTTTGGGCTTTACTTCACATTGCTGTATGGGAACATTTGGTTTGAAAGTGAAAGAATAATCTTTTCCTAAAATATGCTTGTTATGAGTGATACATATTTGGTCTGAACTACTTTGCAATATTTCTTGCAAATTACTTAATCATACATATCTTTCATTTACACATATTTCATTTTTCAGTGTATTTTGGCTGCAGCCATCACTGGTCTCCTCCAGTTCCATAAGGGCCGTTTTCCAGATGCAAAAACTGAGGAGAGAAACTAGAACAAAGCAAAAAACTTCACTTTAAATCTGAGACCACCTCAAGTCTCAATCTTAAGTCAAGATCTCCAGTGTGTTACTAAGAGCTACAGAATTCTCTTTCCTGTGGTCATACTGAACAGAGAAACCTTGAAAATCCACTTCTTGCCTTTGCTAAAGCATCCAACATTTCTGCACTGCCTTCAGCCTGCTACTTGCTGCACAGACATCACAAAATTGTATGGCTTCATGCACATCTTCCAGGTTTTCCTGGATTTTGACTGAGAAGAAGTAAAAAAAAAAAATGCAGCAGAAGCATATAGCTCAGGTGTTTATAAGCCTCAGCATAACCATGATACCCAGTTAAACTGTATGTGAACAGTATGTGCCCTTATCTGAACCCACACAAAATTTTGTAAACTTATCACATCAAATACAATAAACAGAATCTTAATCCAGTTTAGATTTTTAAAGCAATTCAAATTATATGTGTAATCAATCTTTTACTTTTAAATAAATAAGACAACTGGCAGGTAACAGTAATGTCTCTGTACACAGGACTCATTTAGAAGCATTAGCAACCCCAAATTTAATATTCTTTTCATTTTACCAGCATTCACTGGATTTCACACTAATGGCTCTTTCTTCTTTATTGATGCTTCTCATTAATTATGTTTCAATAATATATTTTGCATGAAAACACATCCCTTTAAAGGATGCTTTTATGACAGTGCAGCAGTGTGACGCTGTTCTGTGCCTCTCACACAGCTGGATTTATCACGTGTGACAGCAAAGGAAGCTGCTCCACTTACACCCGCCCCTGTCCATAAACCTCCAACCCCATTCGAAAAGAATGGAATTATATTTCTTTACTAATGTCCCTGCAGAGATTGCTGTCAAAGGGACCTGGAATGTTTATCAAAAGGTTGGGATTGCCATGCCAATGCTGTGCAAGTCACCCAAGGCCACCAAATATTAAAGGCAAGGAGGACTCTGACTGTACATTGCCAAGGGCTACAGCTGAATCTATAACTTATGAGGCAAAGGCTCTTCCAAAAACCATAATTTTCTTGAGGTATTTGGTTTCTGTTCCTGGGGAGAAAAATCAATCATGGAGGCCAGATAATTCCCATTACCTAGAGGAGGCAGGAGAGAAACCTGTGCAAACAGTGCAAGGCAGCAGGGCTGAGGCAGGGCTGGGTGCCTGCCAGTTTGCAATTGCAGATGTGTCCCAGTACAGACCCAGCTTCCCCAGCCTAGGCAGGGAGAGGGTGACCCAAGTGCTGGACCTGCAGCACCCACCCACCTCCCATTTCGTGCAAAAGCAAGGATTTGAGCCATAAAAGCATTTCTTATGGGCCACTGCAGAGTGTTCTTGGACAGCCTTTCTTCATTGCAGATTCAGGTCAGGCTCCAAATGCTGACAGTAACATTTGGATTCTGTCTGTGCAGCAGCGAGCCCCCTCAGCCCCTGCAATTCAAACACAGCCAAAGATGCCCTGGCTGCGAGAACCCTCCCTGCTTTCCTCAGAAAAAAATGTTTTCCACAGGGACCCCTCACAGCCAACAATGGAGCACTTTCCTCCCAGCAAAGTTTCAGTTTTCTCTGTGCAAATCCATAAGATGAGCATGGAAAACATGACAATCTCATGGAAGGATAATGAGTATTTATGCTGAAGTAGAAGAAATTATACAGAGCCATAAACTCACACTCTTCAACCTCTTTGAGGTTTGAGTGATCCAAGCTGTAACTCTATAATCAGTTTAAAGTCACGGTTAATGTTTTGTGAAATTAACATTTTTTAAGACTAGAATTGGAGCTTATAAAATTCTGTTTCCTGAAAAAAACTTATTTAATAGGAAAATATCATTTAAACAGATTTAAAAAAAAGAGAGAGAACAATGGGCAAGAAATCCAAAGAAGAGTTTGATGAACAAGATATTCCCATAAAATAGAATTATAATAGATTTTAGGACTGATTTTTTAAAAAAATAATTAAATTTTAAAAATAAAAAAAATTCCTTGGTATAAAATTTAAAAAAAAATTAAAAAATTAAAATTAAAAAAAATTTCCTAGGTATGACACCAAACATTTGTTCAGGAGATAGCTTCACTATGATAGATTTGTTTGGCATCCATTGAATTATCTCAAGTTTTCGGTGGAACCAGGAGCATTTTGTGATGAAGAAATTCAAGTGAGTAGGACTGTGGAACATGATCATTTTCTCAGTTAACATTACATAATTCCTATTTATTTTTGTATTATGGGTAGGGTGGTGAGGACAAAATTGTATGTATATTTAGAAATTATAAAACACACAAAAGTATGTCTGTCCTATTAGCATGTAGACAAATGTTTTAGTGCATCACTTCATCACTTTACTAAAATGAAATAAATAGCACTTATACCATCAGTAGATGTGTCCCTAATATCTGGTGCGTGAAGATGTGACTCAAAATTCTCTGGACCATCATTCCTCTGGAGCAAGGAGACTTTCCACCCTATCCCCAAAATTTCTGAGGTGGCCTTATCTTAAACATCTTAAATATACAGGCACATGCAGACTGCTAATTAAGGAAGGAACCAGGTGAACCTACCCTGTAGCCAACATCTTCTGTGACAACTGCAGTGTCAACCATGCAGCCTGCTTGCCACAAGGTCTCTTTAATGCTGCAGCCATAGAGAAACACATTCTTTTTCTGGGAGTGTCCATGGTAGTCACAGAACACCTAGAGAGGGAAAACAGGGCAAAATGTTCAACATTGGAAAGGTGTCTTGATTCTTCATAATAAGCACAATTAGACTATGGCAGGGAGGCATTAATGTTTTTTTTTCAGGTCTCTTCAGAGTAGCTTAGACTCTGGGCTGTGCCTTTGACCTGTGTCAGACTTCATTAGTCACTTGTATCTCGGTTTATTTATTTGATCTGACATGATCTCAGGGGTCCAGAGTCAAGCCTAGTGCACTTCTGTCTGCAGCAGAAATAAACATGACACCTGTGCAAGAATCCATGGCAACTCAGGAACCTAAGGGTTCATGAGAACTCCTGATACCACAACAGAGCAATTTGTCAGGCTCTTTCTGCTTCTAAACTCCTGCTTTATCCTCATGAGATTTGAAATCTATGCCTTCCCAAGCGATTAATCATTGCTTTGTCATCTTTAAATGAAAAACCCATGCTACATCATTTTTAGCAAAATATAATGGTGCAATTGTATTGTCAGACCTTTGCATTAATTTCTGCAAGTCAAGCACAGAAAATGACCCATATTTAAGGCAAATAATCTCATTCCACACTAATCTACCTGTCTATCCAATCCATCTCTCGTGTCAGCTGTCATATAAACGAGGCACAAGGCACAGTCCCAGTTTTAGCGGAAGTTTTGATTGCCTTTATAGTCAGATATTGATTCCCATGGAAATGAAAATCACAATTTAATGACCCGAGAGGTAAATATTGACCCAAGTCTTAAAGAATAATCAATCTCAGTGCCCTCTGAGATATGAAGTCGATGTACACATGGCTGTTACATATATTCTCCATGTCTTAATCAGGAATAATCAGAAATCTGTCAATGAAAATATACAAATCTCTAAAGAGAAGGAATTTCATTTTAAACCACTAGTATTCACTATAGAGTACAAAGGAGCTTCAAGATTTCATTGAAACCATTTCCAGGACTTATATTGGAGACGAATGTGTACAGGAAGGTAGAGAAAAAATGTGGATCCATGTAGAGATGGGGGAGAAATATGGGGTAAAAAAAATAGAATTGTAGAATCATTTAGGTTGGAAAATGTCTCTAAAATCATCAGGTCCATCCAACGATTAACCCCACCCTGGCCAAATCCACCACTAAACCAGATCCCCAAGTGCCACAACTGCACGTCTTTTAAATACCTCCAGGGATGGCGACTCCACCACTGCTCTGGGCAGCCTTCTCCAAAGCTTGATAACCCTTCAGAGAAGGAATTTCTTCCTCATATCCAACCTAAACCTCCCCTGGCACAACTTGAGGCTGTTTCCTCTTGTTCTGTCAATGGTTGCTTGGGAGAAGAGACTGACATGCACTCACTGTCAGTCCACGGGTCAAGGTCCCTCTGTAGAGCCTTCCCACCCCCCTGCAGATCAACGCTCCCACCCATATTCTTACCTAAATACATACACAAGAGGGGAGAAACAGATGGAGAACATGAGTCTCTCCCACCAGCTGCTAGGGCAAGCCTTACCCTAGTTTGCTTATTTACCAGCTCCACAGGAACCAAGTTCAGCTGCAGCATATCAGGGAGTTCATTTATCTGGGAACTGAGCACGTACGTTCTTTCAGCTCCCCTGACACTGGAGAGGCTGAGGCACACAATAACCAGTCAGATGGACAATTATCCCATAACTTACATGCTGCTGCTTCCTTTGGTTTCTGTGCTGTCAGCTTCCCTTCCCACACCACCACTCATCAGATCCTTTTGTGGGGCTGAGGGCCTGCAGGTTCCCCACCTGCGGCACGTGAACAGCCACCTACCCAGCAACAGCTCTGATCCATGCACAATTATCCTGGAGTGCCACCTTCCAAAGAGCCACATTTATTAATTCTCTTAATGACAGATATTTTTCCAGCTAGCGTTTCATCTAAGTTATCAGCAATTAACAGTCATAGCTTAGGTTAACCACAGTTACCACCTAGAATGTATTTCTATGAATTTCAAAGAGGATTTTACAGCTTTTGTCTTATTTCAAGGCAGAGAATTCAGCTCGATTGGGTATCAATTACCTGCCAATTTACAGAATTATAACGCACAAAAGACAATATATTGTCTGTCTAAAATATTATTTATCAGAAACCACACAGGGATGATCAGAGAGTGGGGCTGCCTGATAAGTAGCAGATGTATAATTCTGCACCTCAAGAAGCCTGCAGACTGGTCTTTAGTGACAGGTTTGGTTTGAGACTTCTTTACTGGTAAAGGATTACCAAAGCCAGGTTCTGTAATTTGGCAGCTGGTTCAGGCCACGGAACCTTTCACCGAGTGTCACCAGTTTCCACAGTACAAGTGTCAGTGCCACTGAAAACACTTCCATTCTATTTACGAGTTGCATAGCACTATATTTTAATTAATTTGACTGGATACTGCAGTCACTCCCAATGTTTATACTCAATTATTCTCTACAGCACATCCTTCTGCCTGATTTTCACACCACAGGGTAGCTTATGTCTCACCATTCAGCCAAGGCTAAGAGATATTTTGGAGTCTGAGCACCCAACACAGAATTCTTCCTGGGATATGTCTGGGCAAACACTGAGCAAACTTGGCATCTCCCAGTGCTTTTTTCTCCAGCCTGTCCTTCCATATGGCTGGGACACAGAGACACAGAAACCAGTCAGACTCCCGAGCTTGCACTCACTGGGATATGACTCAAAGACATGCACGATTTTTTAATCTATTTAAAGTTATTTGCCAGCACTGATCATCCTAAAGGTAAGGACTGCCTTCTAGCTCTAAAACAACCCTCCTCATGAGTCACAGAACCAGGCACCTTTTAAAATAAAAGAAAAGCAATATATAAAGTGGAAAGCAAGAAAATCTGTTGGAAAACAGAACTTTTTGAAATTTCTTCTCTTTTTTTGTGTAAAGTCTCTTTCATAATAACATTGTGACAGGATATGAAATGCCAGTTTTGAGGTAGACATGCTTAAGGGTGTTTTTTACTCTCAATGCAGGCTGTGCTTGTTTCCAAGCTTGATATAATACCTTTGAGAGGCAGCAAACTCCGCTCAGAGCCTTCTGGTCCTTTGGAAGTTCTTTCTTTCCCCTTTTAGAGCATCCTATTCTTCACTGGAGCTGAGGCTCTCTGCAATGTCTCAGTGCACCCAGTCCCTTGGCCTCATTAGGGTTCCCACAGCCAACAGGAGAAGCAAAACTCCCCCATCATTTAACAGGTTTTCTTTTTAACTAAAGGATTAAAGTGGCTTTGGTTTGAAAGGCTGCTAAAATTCTTTGCTTTTCTCCTTCAAGCAGCTTTTCTTTGCTTTAAAGAAATTGCTTGCACATCCGTAGGGTAAACTAAACCAAATCAGTTCACATAAATCCTTTGGCCATCAGTGAACTTGGCTCCATGGGATCTTAGAGGTTAAAAGAAAACTCAACAAAAACAAAACAGAACAAACAAAAAAACCCAACAACAACAACAAAAATCCCACCAAACTCTCTTCTGAAGGAAGGAAAAGGCATTTTTGAGAATGGATAAACTAAAATCAATGTACTCTTCAAAGGCAAAGAAAAATCAGTTTATGAAGTCTGACATGCAGTCTGTGAGTGAGGGAGATGGTAGGATCAATAGTCTCCCTTCACTCAACAATGATGAAAACTTGTACTGAGTGTTCAACTTTATGCCCCCAAATATGACAAGGAGGGTCATGTATTAAACGAGGCCAGACAGCAATTACAGGGTAAAACAAGACTCACTATGCTGCTCTGAACCAACTGTAAAGGTTGGTGACTCAATTTGTAACTCTGAGTTGAGTTTCCACAATATTCCTCAGTCTACAGAGATAAATTTCAGGGATGTTAGCTTAGACAAAAACCAAATTACTGCAAGAATTCTCTTAAAGAAGCTCACAGACATTTTCACCTTGTTTGGGGCTTTTCTCTACAAACCCAGAGGGACTTTGGTGCACTTGGACATTTCCTGCCTGGCTGTAGGTATCACCAACAAACCTGCCAGTCCGTGTATCCACATCTGTTTGTCAACATTTGAAGCTCCTTGTGGTTTTCCTCCTGGTGTCTCAGAACTATCTTTTCCTTCTGCTGGACAACTGAGCAGATGGGATGGATCCCAGGCCCATCTCATGAATTTCTGGTAGCCCCCAAACCCAGTCCTTTTCTTCCCATTACCAAAGCAGCAGGAAAGTTCACACACTTTGAGGGCTGCTTCCTCTGTTTTTGGGCTTTAGCACAGTCCATTTAGAGTAAATCTTTCTGGAATTTCTGCTAATGTTTCCCTGAAGATAGCAATAACCTACTCATAATATTTAGCTTAGTTGGAGTACTTGGAGGATATAAAGAGCTTTAGGAATTCATTTTCTCATCTTTATTCCAGGTATACAGCGATTCTGAAATTTGGAGTTGCTGGTCAGAAGATTCAATAAGGGATAAATATTCAAGACTTTCAAAACAATTCCACAAGATGAAAGTGTAACAGCACGTGATGCTCCCAAATCACTCCAGCTCTGTAACAAGACTGTTCACACAAGTACAGGAATCAATCCATTCACAGAATTCCACAAAAGAACTGGGAAGAAACTCACCAGAGGAGCCCGGCCAATGCTGCACAGGTAATAGAGGAGACCTTTGGTGTGGTAAATTGTTGGATGCAGCTGGGGACTGGGGGTCAGCCACTGCCTGTTGAGATCATCCCCACTCAGAGAACAACGGTGGCTGGAATCAGAAAGCAACACATCACAAATTGGCAAAACAACAGCTCATTCCAAAGTGTTTCCAATCCTGGCAAGCCCTGGTGCAAGGACAGGGAATGTCAATAGAACACAGATATAATGGTTTTGAACATTGCCTGGAATGAACCAATAATTCATATTATATTTCACAGGTTCTCATAGTATATGAATTTTACAATTTCCTTTCCTTCTAAGGTTCACAAAATTGCAGTCCTGCAAATAAATGCAGTTTTTCATTTACCTAAGTAGGCACAAATCAAAAGACCATTTAGAAAAAAAGTCTTCTGAAACGTTCTAAATTCTGTGATATGAAATTCATACAGCCTGCATAGAGCACAAACTTCTCAAAACCCCCAGAGCAAACAGGCACATCCAACTTCTACTCATTCTAATTGAAGACAGGCACTCAAATCTCATTGACCAGTCTGAAATATGAGTGTACTTAAATGAGATGAGCTGGGTATCTCATTTAAGCTTCTCTACTCTCAAGAAATGTCTCTATCTAAAGCCCATCAAGGAGATCATGATGCCTGCTAGAGCATTATGCAGAACAATTACCCAGCTTCACTGGAAAGGCTGGATAAAAAGCTAAATAAGGATCCCAGATTTGCACTGAGGAAATGTTTCCCTTAGTTAGCTACAACATATTCTGTTACTGACTCAGTGATCAGTGGAAGATTTTGCAGAATACTTGATCACGTGGGGAAGTACAGCACTGTGCAATTTTGAAAAAAACCAGCTCCTCTCCCTTGTTAGTGACTGTGTAGATCAGAGCCTTACACTCTTCATAGGATTTGCTGTAATTTGGTTTATAATTTTCAAATCACAGTGTGGTGATAAAATTCAGGAATCAACCCTCCAGCATATGAGATATTGTGGTAGGTCCTCATCATCTCCAAACTATGCACTAGAATGTGTCTGGTGGCACTGTAAACTTGGGATGCTGCTTCTTCAAAGCAGTTAAAATATCCTAAATGTTGGAGGAATTTATAACTATGGAGCTGCATCCAGCTTTGCTGCACCAACCTTTTAGAGCAAATTAAAATATAAATGCACTAATAGAGATGGATTCTGCTGTTGTATTGACAGAGGTTAGGGTGTGTTGCATGTGGCATCTTGGCCATTATCAATGCTTTGCAAGATGCTTGGAAAAAAAAAAAGGGTCGTAAAGCAGGAAGGTTTTGTTGATTTTTTTTTTTTTTTTAAATAGGTAGGAATAATGGAGAACTGGTTAAAAATGGAAGATAAAGAAATAATCAGTCACTAAGAATATTTCATATATCTTTAATGTAGAAAAACAAGGTCTTTAATGACATCTTGGGGTTTCTGGCAAAACCGCAAGATCCATTCCAAGTTTACTCTAGTTTCAGTTATCTGAATTCCCTTATTTCCTCATAATCCATAGCTCCCATGTTACTCATTCAGCACATCAGAAAACACTAGCAATAGCTAGCACCTGAAGTCAGCAAATGCTGCTGGGAGGCTTCTGCCAAAAATTCTGCATGAAAACATGACAGTTTCTGTTGTGTTTCTTAAGGGCTCTTTGGATAAAGTTACCTTTAGGCTCACCTCTCCTGATCTTCAGGACAACAGCTGCTCAGTGAGATTAGCAGATGTATTTCTGCCAAGAATTTTTGTGCTTACACAGTTTCCCTTCGATAGGTACAATGCCACAGAGAGAGTCACTGAATTGCATGAAGAAATTCGTCTTTCTCCAATGTGACCAGCAAAAAACCAAATCACAAATGCTTCCTTGACATAAGACTGTGATGTCTTCCTGCATTGCAGTTATACCAGTGAGCAAAACTAATTGAGAATACAACAGAATTCTCATTCTGAAGGAAAGAATGATAGTTGGACTTGTATTCCCATGCTTTAGTTTAATATCAAAAAGAAAAAACAGAAGGGAGCCTTGATGTTTCAGACCTACAGAAATAGTTTTTCAACATTGTCATTGGTCACCACCCAAACCTACTGTACTCCCCTTTCCAGTGGGAATTGACATGAGTTTATGCCCACTCAAACTATCTACACTTCCCTCAGCTAAAATGCCTTGGTACACATTTAAAAAGTCCAACATAAAAGGAGAAACAAGCAGGGGAGTAGAAACATGACAGCTGAAAATTACTGCTGAAAGGATTCAGTAAATACAGAGACTAATATTAAACCACAACCAAACTCAATTCTTATTTTTTAGACTACATCAAAAGCTTCTAAAAGTATTCATTATTCCTTCAGCAATTATAAAGGAATCCCAAGATCTGTCACATAAGCAAAAAACTCCTAATCAAGTCCATAATACAATTTACCAATTCTGTTGCTCTGACACAAAATGTGACTTTTTCAGAGGTAACTATGACAAGACAATCCCCAACTCTGGAGTTCACAGGTGCTGCTGTGCTTAGTTTTAGTTTAAGAAGTGTAATCCAACTCTAAAACAAAAATTTGAGAGTTCTTATGAACAGAATGGAAAGAAGGTAACATCTCTACATAAAGGCAAGAGCTAGGAGACAAAGTTCAGCTTTGTCCCTTCAAAGATTAACATCTCTGCTCATTTAAAGCTTTAAATATTAGCCCTCAGCTTGGCTATATCCATAGCTCTTAAGGAGATGCAAAACTCAAATTTAATTATGAATGGCCGATTTTTCCCACCCTGCTCTGTCCTGCCTTCATTCTGCTAAAAATCTGTTTACTTTTGAACATGCCAGCTCCCTGCCAGTCCTGTTTCTCCTTATTCCTTCTATCCTTCTCTCTCTTTCCTAATAGTGATGGCATCCACAGATAATGGTTTTGCCCATTATGCTCTGCAGCCAAGGGTGAAGATACAATATTAAGCTGATTTCAAGTGCTGATAGCAAATAGAGCAACTGGAGAGCTGAGGCTGGCTTTGAATGTTTGGCAGGATTTAATGAAATTCACTGCTCAAATCAAAGGCCTTTCTTACAACACAGTTCCAAGGTATTATATTTCCTTTAAATGCTTTATATGTCTTTTCTCCCTTGCACCATTAGCAAGACAACATGCCACCTTGCATGGGACTAGTGGCAGCTTACAAAAACAATTGCCAGAAAGAATTCCAATAAAAAACCCCACTTCAGTGTCTCTGTATAAAGCATCTGTAATTCTGCTACTTGTTATGTATCTTCAGTCCAAGTTGAATTACCCAGAGGTATCCAAATAATTAAACTGTGTTTCTCTTGTTCACAAGCCTGGTCTGTTTCTTATAGTCCAGCCTCTTCCTCTACTTTTAGATAGCCAGGACATTTTGGCTTTGAGGGCAAAGAAACCTCAGATATTACACAAAACTCTGCACAAGCCATGTGTGGGAGTTCCTACCTGGTCCTGACACGAGGCTTGGTAAGGTCAATGGAATGTTTCAGTTGACTGCAATGAGGCTGTGATCCACAAAGGTACAAAAATGGCAGGGGATAAGAAACACAAACACTGGAAAAACAAAACTGAACAGGGTTGCATAGTAAAGAGATTGGGGATAAGAATAATACACAAGGTATTAGACAAGTAAGAATGAAATGGAGAGAGAGAAAAGTCATTTTTTAAAGAAAATGTGTTGCTGTGCTTGGAAGATAAAATGTTTCCCAGTCTCCTGTCCATAACAGATAAAAGGAAAGACAGGAGCCATCACATGGAATGAATGATGTCAAGACTGATAATAACAGCACCTGGGGCACAGAGAAATATAAAATCTAAAGGGATGCATCATGTTTGATATGTAGAGAGAAGCATCACCATTCACTGTGCATCTTAAAAGCAGACAGCAGTACCAGTGTAGGATGAGAGTATCTGTATAAAAGGCAGCAGGCACAAGTAAACATCAGGATGCCATTGAGCAGCATGAGGCAGCTTCAACCAGACACAGCATGCTGGACTTTATATATAACAGCAGCCTAGGATGAAAGCTGAAATATTTTATTAAGGTGTTCTGGTCCTGCCATTCAGAAAACTCAGAGCAACATGGAGAAAAAAAAAAAAATAAGATGGATGGAAAATCCTTTATTTCTCTTCATTTTAAATCTTTCCAGAGATCAAGACTCAGTGATGTGAGGAAGCAGGAGTAGCAGCAAAGTCCTCCTTCATATTTTAATGGAGGGTGTCAGAAATATAACCCTTATTTTCTTCTTTGACTCTGGCTTTGTTCAAGTCCATGTGCTGAAGCCATAATGGCTATATTGCATCCTGGTATGGCCCTGTGATGCCAGTGATTATTTCAGAAATGGAATATCACCAGAACAACGGAAATTTTGGAGGCTTTACAATGATACAGTTCTCATCAGCATTACTGCAGTTAACAACGTATTTCCCATCCTTATCTTTCCTTCTGACTGCAACACAAATGCTAAAATGTCTATAGTAGAACCAGGCTCAAGAGCAGTTTGCCTTCCCAATATAACCAAAACAGCTGGGAGTCCAGGAGCTACAATCCCTATTCCATATCTCTTTTCTCCAAAAGTGTATTTCATTCTTAAGTCATAATCACACTCCCCTCCTTACTTATGCACGACCTACTGCAATGATAATTGTCCTCAACCCTCATTTGCACCACATCTTACTACCAAACTGGTTTTTATTGAGATTAAAAACCACAGTTAGCATTAGAGCTCCAAGGCAGGCTGGCCCTGTTTAACTGGCCAGATGATAAAAAAACAAGGCCAAAAAGTAAAAGTCAGCTTTTCCTAAGAGATCCCCATAAAATACCAAACAATGGTGTTTTTTCAATTGCACTGTGAAATGCTGCCTATTTATTTTATCAGGCCTTTAAGAGGAAATACTTTACTCCTTTCTTCTCCTTCTGTTATTTTTTTTATGGCACCCTACACAGACACAATGCCAGACTCACGTCCTGAGTGACATTTGTGCTACCTGGATGCCAACCAATTTAAGGGTGCCACTGAAAGGACCTGTCTCGTTTCAGCCCCTGGCTGCTGCACCACCTCCCCTCCCAGCACTGACTGATAAATCCACAATGCTTCCTCTTGGGCAAACGCTATCCCGAGGCATCACTCTGCCAGCTTTTCCTTGCCTCCCTACAACTGAGCACTGATACTAATTAGTGTAATGAGCCTTCAGCATTTTACTCGCTGCATCTGACTGATTTTTGTCACAGTGGACAATTCCCTGCTTCCCAAGATAAATGATGCAATCTGTGCTCTTCCTGTTCCGTGCATGTACCAAGTCCCCATCCTTGCTCAGCTGCCTCTGATGGAGGGGCTCCTTCTCTCTCTGTGGACACATTTCATTAAGTCACACTTGGTCACAAATCACTCAGAGATGCAGAACGAGATCTGCCTCACCCCAGCTAATGCTGCCAATGTCATAATCAAAAAAGACAAGGAGTTCACCTGATCTGCTGGAAAGGTGAGCAAACAGCATTGTCAGGGATGAGACAGCCTCCCTCGCAGTTCCACACCAAAGGAAGCCCAGCTCGTTTCTATTTCTTCTATTTGTAATAACAATAATCATTAAATACCAGATAATTAATTCACCTGCAGCTGCCCACACTTTGCACTGTCATCTACGAGAAAAGTTCAAGTAATAAAAGTTTTGTGCTATTTAATGAAGGAACAATAAGGATTTGGGCAACAAATAAAAACTGGGTTCTTGCCCATGACGTGGGGTCATCTCAAGTGTCTCTTCTGAAGATCTTCAAATACTTTATATATCATTCATTTTAAAAAAACCCTCTTAAAACAGCATTCTTAGCCACTGGTTTTGGGTGGAAACATCAATTTTCAGCTCTTATAACCAGTATTGACTTTTTGCAGAAAATGTTGACTGTTCCTCACCAATCCAACACCTGTTCCCCTCAAAACTCTGAATTTTTTGTCGACACCTCAAATTTTACAATCCGAAACATCTGAACTGGTTAAGAGAGATGTCTCAGAAAACATGAATTTGAGGTTTCTTGAGCACCTGTTCCTCTCTTTCAGAGCATCTCCTTGAGGGGGGCACATGTTCCCTAAATGCAACATATCAAGATTCCCTGACAGCAACTCAGTGAGATGCAGAATTCTGATGCAACGTGGGAGTTGTAGTTTGGCTGGAGGAGGCTGAACAAGGGCAGCCAAACAGCTCCCAAATTGCACAGTGATGACACTTCCAAATGGAAGTACTGTTTTTAAATGGGAAGCTTTGGCTCCAGTTTTGATTATCCATTATTCCTAAAAAAGCTTAAGCTTTCTATGGGGGGAATAAAATAAACAAAAAAAAAATCCTGAAAACCATTTTCCCAAACAGCCCCTCTCATATCCTCCTACAAGCGATGTCAGCAAATCCTAATTTTGCAGGCAGGGATATTGAGAAGTGAAGCCACTCATGCAGCAAAGCAGTAAATCAATGTAAAACTAGGAATGGAACCTGACAGCTGATGAAAGCATATATATTAACTAAAACTTTACTTTTAAATTTATGTCCTTTAGCCTGTTTCTAATTCCCATATCCTTTCCTATTTTAAGTGTGGCTTGTATCCATAGAGCTGAAGAGGATTCTTAACTGACTTAAGCTAATTGCTCACATATGGGTTGCATCGAATTAACTGAGTTGATTTAAAAATCTGTTCCTTAAATCAGTGCAATCTCTGCATATAAATGAGCACTAAGAATTGCAATTTGCAGATGATTGTTCTAAAACTTAAACCAAAATAAACAATGCAGAAGGGCAAAGCATGGCATCACAGAATAAGTGATAATCACAATAAAGGTTGTGTGAAGGCCCAGGGGAAAAAAAATAATGAAACATAATGTGCTTCCATGACTTCAGATCTCCAATAGTCTTTTCTAGAATCCATCCTTAGCCAAGTAGTCCAGGAGGTGGTACCCTGGCACCTGCAAAGCTTTGTATGGGAATTAGGTTTGTTTCAGCCAGCTGACATCTCACTGCAAAGCAGACCAGTGACCTGTCAGCTGGCAAGGAAGAAAGAAGAAAGAAAAAAAGAGAAAGAAGCAAGAAAAAAAGAGAAAGAAGCCAAGAAGACCTCAGAGAGATGAAGATGAGGAAGACTGAAGCCACTCCTCCCCAGCTGAGGTTCAGTATGTCCCAATCTCCATCACCTCAGCCATCTTCAATAAAAAGAAGCAGCAGGGATAAATCTCTGCAAGTCACACCTGCATGACAATGAGGTGGTGATGTGCCAAAATAAGATGCTTTTGAGCACATATATTTTTGGCCTCGTAGGAGGCTAAAAGGTTGTTTTGCCAAACTTGTTCTGTTATTTCTGAAGAGAGGTTAATAATAAACTTTATAAATAAGTGTTTAAAATATGGCTGATCTAGATTAGCCAGTGTTGGTTGGCCCCTGTAACACTAAGTAGGCTCACACATTAATCCTTCACTATTAAATCCCATTGGTCAAAAAAGATGCTGTTTTTCTTCAGGAAAGATCTGGCACAGGATGGGTTTACTGGGTCACAAGTAATGCATGTTAGTGTAGGAGCACAAAAAGGGACCTCAAAGCACAAGAGGCTGCTATGATTTATGGTGGAATTGGACACAGGCTGACATAATTCCTCCATCAGTAAATTATTGTTCTGAAAAAGGAGAATTAACAGAAATATGTTGATTTGTAGCTTACAAAATAACACAAACCCAAGTACAAATCTTGTTAACTCTTTCGTTTGCAAGGCAATGAGCTGGGTAAGGAAGATAACACTGGATTGTGTTCATTGCTTATCCTAGGAGGATTTCTCCCCTTTTCCCCATCTCCACTCCACCTTTTTTTCCAGTTGTTGTAAATCAATATGATTATGAAGATATTACAGCTATATCTTCAACATCACTGGAAATTCCCACTATAGGGGGCTACAGCATTATGGGACTTGACCTCTACTAACCCCACAGGCTACTTGCACAGCAAATATCATCTCTCTGAAGTATAGTAATATTTCCTCACAGGTTACTCAGCAATGATACAGATGAATCCAGGCTTTTTATATTTCTCCTTTGTGACATGGAATTTCTAACTCTGTCTGTGAATTCCACTGAGGAGCCAGGAGTTCCTATAAAACACTGTTTGCTTTCTTTGCAATAAATGTTTCCCTCTGCGCAGATGAACAATATTTATGGATCAGACCCATTTGCAATGCAGCTTCCATTTCAAAACAGGCACTCTAGAAATAGATGATTTTTAAGGTCCCTTTGAACCCAAGTCATTCTATGAAAACAGAAGAAAAAACCCAAAACAACCAACAACATATACCACATCACCAGGAAAAAAAATCAACCCCCCACAAAAACCTAATAAAAACACCTCCTCTTTTTTTTTTTGTTATACATTCCACCTGCCTTTGAAAGGATGTGGTTATTTTTAATTTTACCAGACATCTCCTTGAATTCTTTCTTTGCCAGCACATTATCTCTTCCTTGTTGATGTTCTACTCCTACATAATACTTCTCTCCAATGTTGTGAACTCTTGGCTAACACTGTGCCTGATTCCCTCAGGTATTCCTGGAGACCATTAATGCTTTGAGGGACTTGAGCAGAGAGCTAAAAATACCATCACTACCATAACTGGAGACTGCTTCTTGCAGTAGCTAGAAAGTGATGCATAGCATGTTGTTTAATAAGTCATTGCAGTTACTGACAAAAAAAAAAATTAAAAAGAATAATAATAAAAAAATCCCCAAACACCACTCACTCCTTTGTGGACCTTCCTGCTCAAAAATGTGTTCATCATCCCTCCTACTACATCCCTTCTTCTAAGTGTCTCAGGTAAAGAGGAACAGAGGAAGGACTGAGTTCCTCCAGTGAACAGGCAAAGGAAATAATGTGTTTTAGGAATGCCAGACTAATTATGGATTTGAATTGTCCCTGTATGAAATCTGGCAGCTACTACCAAGGCCACACATTCAGCCTGCAAGAAACAAAGTGTTACCAATAAAGCATCCCTTCACCAGGGCGGGCACTCAAGCAATAACTATTGAATAATGAAAATGGTGAGGAGACACAAAGAGATAACAGTTCTGCATCTGGAATTCTCTGCAAAACAAATTCAGCCCTCTGCTAGCATCAATCTAATCCTTCAGAGCGACACCAGGCAACAGCCACTGCAGCAGTGCTGGAAGGGCACTTGGGAGACTGAGCTGCAGTGAGCAGAGCGGTCACAGGGAAGAAAAGCAGTCCAGGGTTATGTGTGTAGGTGCACTAAACTCTCCTTTATTTGTTTACTTTCCCCCACACACATGCACTGCGAGCCTGTGAACCTCAGCTGAATCCTAATTCTGATACTAAAAAAAACACAACAAATTGCACTTACATAACTGCTCATCCAAGCACGGTGTCTCTGGGCACTTCAAAACAGTAAAGTTAAACGAAGCATTCAATACACACTTATTAAAATAAAGTATCCACTAGAGAAACCTGATGTGCTTGCAGAGCACTGCAAAACAGTCAGGAAAAAAAAAAAATTAAAATATATACATATAACAAGCAGTAGCAGATAGAATTCCTGCCAGAGAAAGTAAAAAAAAAAATCAAATCAAATTCTCCAGAAAGCTTCACAAACCCTAGCAAGACTTGGACAAAGTTTTAAGAGAGCTCATTTAGGTGCTAAGTAAAGCTGGCACTGAGAATTCAGGATGCACAGAAAGATTTAAAATTCCTAAGAGGTGCTAGCACAATCTCAGGGGAGCTGAGAGACTTGCAATGGGTACCTTGTTGAACATATTAACGGCCCAAATCTTGCTGGAAGTTTCGAGTAAAGAAAAAGTAGGGCATTAGATAGGAACAAATACATAGAAGTGGTTCATATATACTCATGTGAGCAAAAAAATCTAAGCTGCTTTTGCACAGCAATTGACAAATTTTAATTGGGGACTAGTACCATCAAAAAATTCCCTCTTGAAACAGATTTGTAAAGTGAAGTTACTTGAATACTGAAATAAATGACCTGATTTTTCAAAATATGGAGCTATTCATCATAGCCTCTTGAAGTTCAATAGAGTTGCAAGCACTCAGCATCTTCCAAAGTCAGGAAATTCTTAACTAGCTTCCTGGAAAAAAAAAAATTAGATTGGGTCAACTAATTTATGGTCCTTAGCATTCATTTTTAACTCTCTCCTTACTATGAATCAGGAAGCTTGAAGCATCAGAAGATAACAGCAGTATTCCAGAATGGAGGATACACTGCTTTATCCAAACACTTTGGGCTTCTTTCCTTAGCTCTTCCGTGACAGCCCCTCACACACTTTTTATTGTAGCATAATAGAAGAATCATCTTTTAAAGGGGTACAAATTGTGTATATGGGAATATATGGGGACTGATGGATAATCATGAAGACACCCATGAAGAAAATTGATGGCCAGTCTCTCATTTTGGTAGCAAAATGTTTAAAAATCTTTCAGATAAGTGGCTCTGCCCTTTTTCAGTGAGTTAAAAAATCAGGTTCTGATCAAAAATTGAAATATTTCATTGGAAAGTAGATGACAAAGTACCAGGCTGACAGAGTTCCTAATTTAGACAAGGAGAAAAGGAAAAGAGTGGAGAGCTGTAATGCAACCTCTATATCACTTATTATAAGACATGGAGAAGGATAATCTAGAGCTATAGCTCTCCTCCTCAGAAGGCCCATGGATAAAAATTGGCACAGTGTCATTAAAAGCAATTTATATCTCCTGGCTGATCCGACTCAGCACACTCAAATAGAAACCAAAGAATAGGCCCACATTGTTTATCTTTATAGAAATCAGCAAGCAAGGGCTACAGTTTTCTCTGTCTATATAAGACAGCTCATTTTAACCTCCTTACAGAGAAAAATATTTTGCATATCTATGTAGAAGAGCTGAACACATTTTAACTGTTAACACGCGTTTAGGATCAACAGGTGGGTGACAGCACTGATGTACTGCACTTACAGGGCAGCACAACACTTGCCTCTAAGGAGAAACAGTGCTAAGATCCAACTTGGAACCAAGAGGTTTTCAAAACTCTTTTCCAAAAAAGACAATATTCTGTCACTGCTAGGAAACTTCAGGATATTGTTTTCCATGCAGATGTGACTATAGTGTCTCTCTCAGTGGAATCACATTAAAAAAGCAGAGGACTAAAATTTTCTCAATTTCAAGATGGAGTTGAAAGAGAAACAAGCGTACTTCTTGCTTAAAATACCAACAAAAGACTAACAAAGTCTCTAGAATAATTCTGATTATACCCAATAGTGTTTTTCCTTTTTTAATTTCTTCAGCAATCCTTGTTCTTTTAGCTAATTCTACCACTCAAACCCAAGAGAATAAAGACAGCTGCATAACATTTAGTCAATACATATAAGCTCACAGAAATATCCCCTGCAAAAATCAATGTGCAAATTCAAGCAGGCCATTCTGATCAGGTGGAAAAAAAGGTTGCACAAGGTTGCCAATTATTTTGGTTTCCCTTGTATTTCTGGAATATTTATAAGCAAGGGAAGTAGCTTGCTGCCTACAAGAAAGGATCTAGCTAAAATTTTGACGACTGTTCTACCCTTCTCAACCAGCTTCATTCCAATAACATTGTGTAATTAATAATGTTATATAGTGCTGTACAATGCCTAATAGTTGTATTTTTTGTTAAGATATAACAATGTTTATAACTAGAGAAAAATATAGTGTTCCAAAAAGTTGATTTTTCTGAGCAGTTGGCAAGTTTGATCACAAAAATTCGCAAGTGAGGGGAAAAAAGTACACCAAATCAATCATATCTTTTGCCATTTTTGAATTCCCAAAATAAAGCTCTACCCTCTTTAAAAAAATTAAGTATCCCTATCCTCCCTCAGAGTGCAGTGAATGTACTTTCAGTGTGAAATCTCCATTTCAATAGGACCATATCTTTTCAGACTAACACTGGGACATTTCAAACAATTATATAATCATTAAATTAAGTCCAAAAAGCTTCTTTAAGGTATTACTGCCATCACTGTATAGATGGCTAAAGTAACTACAAAACAGTTTAATGACTTGCCTGAGATTGCACAGTAAACATTTGAAAAAATGGAAAAATGATGATTCAAAGAGAGCAAAACATTCATAGGTTTTTTTAAGCTGTTCACAGCCTGAAAAGCAATTACTTAGTGGTCCTCAAAGGATGCCATGAAGGATGCTTATCTCTATTCCTGAGCACTGAAAATTACCAGTGACAGACAGCAAAAAGGGATTGCAACCAGGAAAAGAATAAGAAAAAAGAAGAATTAGGTCTATAGAGCTCATTTCTCTCCAGCTCACAAGGCAAATCTGTTGGCCTGAAAAGCATGCTCAGTGAATTGCAGCTTTGAATGTATTTCTCATGGTGTGACTCCACAGCTGCAAAATCCCAGCTGCAATTAGGGAACTGTAGGGCTGGATGTTATTTCATTCCTACACGCTCCTCTCCAGCGGTGGCTGTGGCAGGCTGCAGCTGGCCTGCCATCAGCCCCAGCTGCTGCTGAGCAGCAAGGCAGCAACTGCAATTGTGTGTAAACAGTAGTAAAACACTGATTTCACAGGTGTGGAAATGGGCTGGAAGTGTTTAGTGTGGTTTCAGGCCAGCACTTCAGTCAGGTGAATATGACTTCCTTGGGAGAAGCTGCAGAACAGGGTTTTGCACCATCAGACAGGGAGAGTGATGAGGTGAGTGTTAAGTCTTCAAACAGCCAAAAATATAATCACTGAACTTCAAAGTAAAATTACTTTAGAGCAAACAAAACCAAACCCTCACAATTAAAATTGTGAGCCATTCTCCAAAGATTAAAGATTAGGATGGTGCCCTTTTCTCACATTTATCGAGAGGATTCTTGTGTCTTCTGCAGCATAATTGCTCTTAAAAAAAAATTACTGCATCAAATGGTTCACAGATGCTAAGGATGAATTAACAGAATGATAGTTTACATCTAAACCCACAAATCCATTCCTTCCTCAATATTGAAGTTGACCCTAAATGATCCATTTTTGTGAATCCTTCTGAGTCCAGCCTCTATAGGGTACAAGTAAAGCTCTCATTCAGCTGGTGTAAGTCTAAGACAATTTCACCACTGGAAGACACTGACAAAATTAAGAGGACTTATTTAGTCATTAACACCCACTCGAACAATCATTTATTGCTTAGTTTTGTTTGACCTGTGGCATGGGTCTATCCCATCTTTCCCTTCCTGGATCCCCCAATAAAGTCCCTTCAACATTTAGAGAAAAAAGGTGTTGAGACTCAAAATAAATCTCATGGGCAATAACACACCAATACAGCACACATCTCCCCACTACAGGGTTTCACTTCAAGCTTCCAGTGCTGCTCAGGAATTTTACATTTCATTCTTATATAGAGAGAACCACCTCTCCAAGAGTTAAGCAAGCCTTGAAAGAAAAGAAAAAAAACAAAACAAAACCAAACCAACAGTACCCAAAATGTTGAAAGCTGTCACCTCAAAGACAAAACAAAAAATATTCTACCAACCACCCTCTGCAAAAACACCTCCTCTCTTTCAGTTTGTTCCAAGCTCCCGAAGAAGAGGAGCTGCTCTGGTATAAACTGTTGCCTAAGTGACATAAAGACATTAACTAGGCCAGGAGGCCTTGAGTAGATAAAGATGAGGGTAGCTGAGGAGTTGGCAGTTCCCTTCCTGCCTCTTAGAGGTCTGTCCCTTTAGCTGCCTGATTGGCAAAGCATTGAGGAAAAGTTCCCCTTGGAAAGGGTTTTCCTGTTCTCACACAGAGCTGGCACGCAGGGCACGAGAGGCATTGGCACAGTTGGGAAGGAATGCCAGCCCCATCATCATGAGCAGACTGCTCATCACTGACACCAGAAAGCTGCTGGAATGGGAGGGCTTGGGCCCAGCACTGCCAAAAGGAGATGTTTGGCCTGGCAGCGAGAAGATAATGGGATGCCACAGGGCTGTCCTAACTTATGCTACTGGCACTACTCCTTGGGTAGAGCTCACTGTCTTGGCAGGAGGACCCCAGAGTTCAATCCTTCTCTCCCCAAATGATTCTTCAATCTGTCACAAAAAACAACTAATGGACATTGAAAGGAAATAGGTGATTTTTTTTTTTTTCCCCATGCTAGGTGGATTCTCCAATATACAGTTCAAATTTCCCCTTTGGAAGAGAAAGAGTACAAGCAGGAATTAACCTAATTTAAAGATCTCTGCTGTTGGCCTACAAAAGGAACAGGATGATTCAGTAGTCAGAGACTGATTTGCTGTCACCATTTATTCCAAGATCCCTGTTTACTCTAATAAATCCTTATGCTCTTGCCTTACTCCAGAGGACAAGTAATCACCAGGTCTTCCTCATCTAACAGGGTCAGGAAGATAAATGCCCAGAGCCACTCAGCCTTGCAGACAGTGACAGCTTTGGGCTTTCTTGGTGTTCCTTCCCAGCTACTTCTGTTCATGCTATGGGGTCCTCCAGGGATGATTTGTCATAGCCCATAGCAAGTTGCTTAACAGTTCCTCGCATAATTCAGTGACAGGTTACATCATTGTTTCTCCTGAAGTGCCTCAGGGAGTCTCCTCCTTCCTGCTTTTCCCTTTGCCAACTCCCACTCACATCTACCATCTCAGCAGGCGTATTATCTGAAGCAATGACAATGTTTTGGAGCAGGTTCCAAGGTAAGTTAGTCTGCATCCATTATGAGTTCTGCTATAAACTATACATGCATCCCCAAAAAAAATCTCCAGGATAGAAAACTTTTTAAAGACGGTGGAGGCTCAAAGATCCCAGTGTTTTGTTATTGACCTAATCTCTCCCTTAAGAAGCAAAAGTAATCTTGCTGCAGCAGCAGTTTGCAAGATACCACTTGAATAAAATAATAATAGGAATAAACTCAGTCAAATCCTTTTTCTTACAGGTTATTAAATTCTCCTGAAACAGGAAGAGTGTCAAGAATAAAGCTTAGGACAAATGGCTGGATATATTTTTTACTTTCATATGTTTAAGGTAACTCAAAAGCCTTGAAGGAAAGAATCACTTTCTTGGGTATTCTGATTCAGTGAGCTAAGTTGAAATTAATTCCAAAACATGTTTCCCATCATTACAAAGGGACATTTGAGTCAACTGTGTTCTCCAAGTATTATTTACATCCACTTCACAGGATTTCATAAAATGCAAAGTGACTACACTGATTGAATGGACACAGCTCCTTAATTGCATTCAGAAAAGAGCGCTGCTTGAATTTTATTTATTTACGTACTGATTTATTATTATTATTTAGCTGTCTGCTTCCAACTGCAAATATGTCTTTGCTGCTCCATTAACCTGATCACATATCTGAGTTTCAAATTCAGCCCAGAATGTCCACACAGGAAATAACTCTGCAACACCTGGGGAAGCCATATCCTACATTTTATGGCCAAATCGTGGGTTACATTTTCAATGAACACCTGTCCAGGTTCCCTACACGGTACATAGATATTCTCCAAGAAATTGTGTGTGCACATCTAACATCAGGTCCTACCAAGGGTTGCAATGGCAAGGGAGCATCAGCACATATCTTCCTTTTGCTGTTCCCAAAGGAAAGGTTTCCTTGCCATCACAACCCCAACACACAGTGTTTGCTACTTATGTTCCTCTGCCAGCAGATGTGTATGCCAGATGTTTCACTGCCAGAGTCTGATTGGTTCACAAAGCAGACAGTTTGTTCTCAGGACAGAAGGATTTAAAAAAAAAAAAAAAAAAAAAAAAAAAAAAAAAAAAAAAAAAAAAAAAAAAAAAAAAAAAAACACGGCATTTACAGAGCACAATTGGGTTACACTTCCAGTACCAGCAGAGCAACTGTGAATTTCCAGTGGGGTGTAGGAAAACAAGATCCAATCATAAGACAAGGTACCTATGTTGACCCATTTGCCCTTCGAGCTCAAGGCTGTAGAAATGCTTCACACAATGTTACTCAGAAGACCATCTAGACATCTATTTACCATTTCCCGAAACAAGAAAATTAATCAAACCACTGCTCTCCTATTTTGTGTGACTAGCCAGCAGAATATGCATTTTCAGAACATTCATAAGCTCAGATTCCAATGCCAAAGATATCCCTGTTAGAATTCAAGGCATCCTGCTACACATTAAAATAAGCTCTTTAGAACAAGGTAATAACAATTCTTATTCCTTCTGCTCCTGAGCATGAAATTACCTCAGCAAACTCAGAAAGTTTTTCCTTACCATCCCATCATCATTAGAATGGCCTGCTCAGAATTGAGTATTGACACTTGGTGTCTCCTATTTAATCTGATGATCACTACAAATGTCAGGCTTTGTCCTCTTGGACCAGGGTTGCCACGTGATGCCTGACAATTGTTTACTACGCCTTTTTACCTTCCTTTCAGCTGCTATTACACTGCACAGTGAAGAAGAGAAGATGTTTTCTTTCTGTAGACTATAAGCATCTTCATCGCACTTCAAAGTAGCAGGGGGGAAATAATTACAAATGGTGAAAAACATTGCTCAAAAGAAATAAAAATAAATAAAACTTCTCTTTAGTGGATTGATGCATCAATATATCTATTTGATACATGACCTTTCTATACCCGGATGCACTGCAAATGTGTCACGGATCACTCTGAATAAATAAGGTAATCTCTTCCTTCCAAAGGTACCACTAGCAAGTCTGGCACAATATTAAAAAAAAAAAAAAAAAATCCAGAAATTATATGCAATACTCATTTGTGTTCCCTACTAGACACCTACCATTTTTTACCTCCAGGTAGGACAGTTTATAAAAGCCACTCCTTTCCCAAATCCTTACTGGAAGCACCAGGAATATTACATTACAATCAGCATCACACAGGCAAATGTTTTATTCATATCACACAACTAAAAAAAATATACACCAGTTAATTTTATCTAAATAAAAACCACAATGTGGCTTTTAAATTATTTCAAATTCTTTTTGTAACCTGCTGAGGTATTTTTTACTTATTTGGGATGGGTGGCATCAAATGTAGATACAGAGAGTGAAACCCCAGAGAGGTTTACAGTAAGTCATGAAATCCTGGGGCCCTTCCATATATGGTGCAAATAAATGGATTATTACTAACACAATTTTTAAAACAAGTGATCAAAGAATTTCATTTCACTTAGCCAAAAGAATTTCAAGGAGGAGAAACAGAGAAATCTGCTGCCATTTTCAAGTTTGATGTCTGCTCTTCTCTTGTAATTCTTCCCCATTACCACCTGTTTGATACTTGTCATTAATATAATTATTACTGAATTGTTAATCAGAGAATTTACAAGCACCACTTGTTATTTCTTGGAGATTAAGGGAAATTGCCATAATAATGAAAGCTATGGTTTGGAAGATATAAACCTAGGAATCTTTTTCCTGGGATTTGAGCTTTTTCCAGATCTGAAGAAAGTTTAAGCTACACTAAAGATTTCTGAGTGCTGTTAATTAGACTATATAACACTTTCTCTTATTTAATATAAAACATTCTACATAAGTAATAGGGGGAAATATTGTAATAGCACAGGCCAACAGGGAGCAAAGCTACTTAATGAACAGAAAAGGAAGAATTATTTTTCAAATGCAGGAGAACTACGGCCAGAGTTTCCCCAGACTGAGGTATATTGTCAGAGCAGCAGAGGGAGGGCAGAAAGAGAAACAAGACTGAGAATTGCTGACACAAAGAACACACCTTTTCAACTCATACTCCAGCTCCTAAAACACACAGTACCCTAAGTAACTCCTGGAACCTTGGATAACAAATCCAGGTAATAATTTGTCTACCTGAGAACAGCTGGAGAAAAATTTTCCTACGTGCTGTGTGGAACCTGCTCTCTCTAAACTAGTGTGATCACAGAATGGTTTGCATTGGAAGGGACCTTCAAGGTCATCTTGTTCCACCCCCGTGCCTTGGGCAGGGACATCTTCCACTGGACCAGGTTGCTCCAAGCCCCATCCAGCCTGGCCTTGAACATTTCCAGGGAAGGGGCATCCACAGTTTCTCTAGGCAGTGTGTTCCAGTGCCTCACCACCCTCAAAATAGAGAATTATTTTCCTAATATCTAATCTAAACTTACTTTCTTTTTCATTTGAAGCCATTCCCTTCTGTCCTGTCACTCTAGGCCCTTGTAAATATTCTCTTGCTTGCTGGCTTCCTTCAAGTACTGAAAGGCCACAATTAGGTCATCCCAAAGCCTTCTCTTTCCCATTTCTCTTAACCTTTCCTCATAGCAGAGGTGTTCCAAGCCTCTAATCATCTTGGTGGCCTCCCCTGGGCTTGCTCCAGCAGGCTGATGTCCCTCCTGTGCTGAGGACCCCTGAGCAGGAGGCAGCTCTGCCGGTGGGGTTTCACCTGAGTGCAGCAGCAGCAGGGCAGAATCCCCTCCCTTGCCCTGCTGCCCACGCTCCTTTGGATGAACCCAGAACACGTCTGGATTTCTGGGCTGCCAGAGCACATGGCTGGGTCATGTCCAGCCTCTCACTCACCAGCATCCCCAAGTCCTTCTCCATCTGTTCCTCTCCAGCCTGTGTTGACCCGACCCAGGCACAGCACCAGCACTTGTTCTTGTTAAACACCATGTGATTTCCCATTGGCCACTGCTCAAGCTCGCCCAGGTCAATGTCCTTCTTTGAACACATCTGACAAAAAATGAACTATTCTCAAACAGTCCCTCTGCTACCAGGAACAACAGCAAACAGTTCTCCGAGCAGTCCCCAGCAGTAGTGATAAACAATGAGCTTGGAGCATCCAAGGTCCTTGGTCCACATCATGCTAAACAGGAACTTTAAATAATCCCAGTGGATTACTAAAGCAAAAATGAATAAAAATGAAAAGTGGGAGACTGGCAGACAAAAAGCAGAAGGAGAGCTGCATGGGGAGAGAGACATTCACAGAGAATGAAAGGGCAAAAGTGTAAGACAAAGAGAGACAGATTCTGTACAGAAAAGAAATTAGGATCTAACTCCCTGTGGGGGTAAAGCAAGGGAAGAAATACCATATGTTGGGATAACAAGGAAAAACAAGCAAAATATTTACATTTCTTTTCACATAACTGAAAAGGTATAAAGTATAAGAAAAGTCAGCTGGGTACTCAGGGGGTTTCTCAGTATTGTTTTGTTTACACACAGAGACCTAGGACTTTGCTTAGAGCATCTTCCATTAGCTCTAGAGAGCAGAATTACAAACAAGAAATCAGATCATTCTCTGGAAATGTTGCTAATATCAGTCTCCTATGGTTAAAAAGCTTCTGCATTGTGGAGGTTTTGGCTGAAAGTTCATGCTGCAAATCCAAATAGCACTGGGCAAACATCGGATTGGAATCCTGAAAAAAATGCCAAACACTTGCATCAAAAACTCAAAGATGAGGAAAACAACACACTCGTCTTTTGACAATATTGCTTTTCCTTCCCTGTCTCCTGCACATGACAAATGCTGGGAAGAATCTCATTTTCAGTACATTCCTTGTTACCAAAAATCCTAACACAATTTACAGACTATAATTATAAACCAGACAGTGAAACATGAAGAAACTGAAGACAACAGCTGTTCTCCAATCCAGAGCTAAGAACACAACATTATCAGTCCCAAAAAGCAATTACAGCCTACAGGACCTTTAAACCAGAAAAAAAAATTAAAATCTAAGTCAAAGGCTGAGCTTCACTATCCACCCTGAGATGTCAGTCCATCATCTGTGACTGTAAGCTATTGACAGATTGTTCCATCAGGTTACAAGATACTGGCATCATTTATCTGTTACTGAAATGCAGATAAAACATTCAAATATAATAAAGTGACACCTCTACATTGTGTTAGAAGGTGAGCAAGAAACACTTATCAACCAAAATTAATGCTCCAAGGGAGGGAACAGTACAAGTGTTTGACACATCATCAAGGATTACTGCCCTATTTAACAGGATTCCTCTGATGACAGGCAATGACAAAAGTGATGGCTCACAGCCTGGACTACAGATTTTGCAGACCAAAGCAGAAGATGCCACATGGCCTTGTTCCTCTTCTGAAGACAGTTCACAGGGCTCACATTTTTGAGGGTTGTCTGAGTCTAGAGGGAATTCAACAGCCAGAACAGAGTGACTCAAAATGTGTCATAACTGGAGTAAACATTAACCTTTATAATATCTGAAAAAAATCTCTTCTTGTCATAGCTGCTCTGGATTTTATTTAATTGTTGTGGGGGGTTTTTAAACTTATTTTGTGTTAAGCATGCACACTGAAAGCAGAATACACTACAGCATTCTAACAGTGCTCACGGTAGTAATCTAAAGGATCATGGAGAGGTACATGGAGGGTATAGAGATGCTTTTCCTCACTCTATTATTTCTTATGACTTCTTATATTAAATGAAACTGGAATGCAGAATTTCTCCCTGCTTTGCTTGTTCATCTTTTCTCCCAGCTTGACTTCTCTTTTTTAGCTTTACCCTTAGGATTTCTTACCCCTGGCTCTGCCATTCCAAGCACTTCTTTTCTCTGTACTCAGCCAGGTCTCCCTCACTGTGACTTCAGCTGTAGGAGTTAGCAAAATTGGCTGCTTTGATTAGAAATGTGTGAGTGGAAGGCAGATAATAGCCTGGTTGTCTACACCTGATCCCCCAGTGAGGGGTCACTGATAGGGGTCAACAGCTGAAATAAGTGTCTCATCACATCAAGAGTTTGTGAAGGAAAATCTGTACTGTCAAATAAAGTGGAGCACAGCAGCACGGGGAGCAGGAGGGGCCTGACTTATCTATACATTTGGGTTGGTTTGTGTTTAGCAAATCTTTTTCTAGGAAGAAGCTTTCAGGAACTGTAGAATCTGAAGTCCTGCACTGAACTGCAGAAGAGAGGGACCTGAGGGACTGGCAACTCCATCCTCCCAGAAATGGATTTGCCAAAGGGACAAGAGAGGCTGTAGCCACCCTTCTCCAAGGCTGTGCTCTCATCTCATGTGCAATCAGGCTGCGGGAATACTCTGGAAGCACGGGGATTTCCCTAAGCCAGTTCACTGATGCGCTCTGATTAAATTATCTCCAGACTAATTAATTTGTTGATTGACACTTGTAACACGAAGACCATCCCAGATAATTTGACACTGGCCATTGGTGAATCATCAAGTTAAAGTCTTTACTTTAAATGTGACTGTTATGAATGAAATGTCAAGTAGTGACATTTGATATTTTGCACCAATTACTACTGTGCATGCAGGCACATAAGCACCATTTAAGCAGAGTCAGACTCAGGCTTTCAGGAGTTCAGGGATCAAAGGAGACAGACTACTTGTCTTGTCTAGGTTTATAGGCTACATAGCTATTGAGAGTCCATTAATCACGTAGAGGAAAAATAGCCATTATAGTTAATGAATAAAGAGAGATGGACTCAAGGAGGTTGAAATGGACAGGTGCCTGTTATGCCACACATTATTTGCTCCTCCTGAACAGCCACTGCTGTGTGTGCCAATCTGAAATGAATTTAAAAAATAAAGAGCTACTGTTGGGTTAAATGTGACACAGAGAGAAGAAATCTGAGATCGAGTCACACACTTTCCAAGAGTGGGAGGCACAGAGCTGTGAAAGCTTGTCCCATTACTGCTTAACCTGAGTGGTCCAAACAAGTAGAAAGCGTCCTACAGACAATGTTCCTGTGCCAGGTGTGTGGAGAGTCAAAGCCCTACTCCTTCCCTCAAGCCTCTCTTATCACCCTTACCTTTATAACATCACCTGTCCCATCTTGCCTGTCTTTCCCATTTCTCATGCATGTAGGAAATTATAGATCAGGGCTTTCATTCCACTGCATTTCAGACTCAAACTACCAAACAGAGGTGAAAGGACAAAAGAGGAAATCTGAGGAAAGTGGAAGTCTGGGGATGTATCAGGGGACAGAACCATGCTTCCAGTCCAAAACATGGTGCTAAACAGGCTTTCTTTGGAGAAAGCTTAGATATTTAGAACTAAATGTGGTGGCTTTTTGAAACCTTTTGTCTGCATGATTTTTGAGACAACTGTTGAAACTGAGGTTTATTCTTGACGAAGATGTCAAACTGGGGTATTTTGGAAGTTTCAACAGAAAAAGACTTTAAAATTCTCATCTCAAGACTCAAAGGCTAGTATGCCCATGCACTTCCAGCTTTCTTATTTTCTCTTTTGAGCACACCATTGACCCTACCTACAGCTTCCCCCAGCTGTTTGTGTAGCTGCCTCTTATTTTAGAGAGCGTGTTGAGAGGAAGCCAGCATGATGGATAACAGGAGCCCTTTGACATACCATGTCATTTATCACATAACAGCCTCAATCCTGCTAAGGGGGCCTTCTCCATATGTCACTGTCAGCTCCTGTGCCACCTCAATGCATCAAAAAGAAAAGTTTGAATATGAAGCACTGTAATTCCTAAGTCACAGCTCACTGCAGCTTTCCAGACATGAAGAACCATTCTGTCTATGTGCCAGCTTGTTTGTTTAATTTTCACTGTCTCACATATGTGAGAAATTAAGTCTTCAGTGTGGAAGAAAACCAGAAAAAGTCAGAGGTCTAGCAGAGGGAAGGAAGATAAAAATCTCTAATTCCATCAGGAATCCAACGTGACATTTTGAAGTGGAAAAACAAAAGGCAGCCTATGAGCAATAGGTATTAGGGAATTACTGAGAATTCTGCCTTCTTTCCACTCAAGGAAAGAGGTTCTCTAATGGGCTGATGTGAATGTAGCAAGCTTAAAGCAATTCAGATAAGCTCCTGAACTCGGCTGCCTAATGGACACCTATCTCATCTCTTCCGCCCCTTGAGGGGTGCAAAATGCAGTGAAGGCTTCCAGGAAAGCCTCTTGAGATTACCCAGCAGCTCCTGCTTTGGGCTACCTAAATTAATCAGAGCTCACCCCACAGTGCAAGATTTCAGCAAGTCTGTTCCCAGGGGACACCTGAGAACACAGACAAGAGGAGGCTGGAGCCACTGCTCCTCCCTGTCCTGCTGACACAAACCCAAGAATCTCTGCACCATCTCATGAGCTTTAGCACAGATAGCAATCGAACCATGAGCCACCCACACTTTTCCATGAGCCTGAAGGGATGTACCCTGGCTCAGGTTAATTGAGTGTAATATCAGGTTTGGGCTGCCTCGAGCACTCACACCTCATCCAGAGTTATCTTCCCCTCTCCACTGTGAAATAGTCAAGGCCATGACTTTTCATTTCTAGTCCCAAAACATTCCTGCAACAGGGTAAAACCTCTATTCTCAGCTTGCTCTAACAAACCTCCCTCATCCCGCCCTGCTCCCAGCCCAGTCTCTGCAGAGCACCCCCAGCGCCATGGGGGCATCCTTGACTCTCCAGAGGAGACCAGAACAGGCTCTTTTAGTCCAAGTGTCCTTGACTGACCCATGACTGAGCACAGCTCCCACATCTAACCAGGCAAATTGTCCTACCACCCACCCTGTCTATGAATCACCATTTAGAAAGTCAAAGTTACAACTTTCCTTTTCACATTCCTTAGCAGCTTACAAAGCTTACATTCCTGGCCCAAACTTATATGAATCATTTCATAGACCCATTTCCCAGGTTAGATAAATTTGCATATTACTTCCAATGATTCATAGACTCCCCCAGTGTGAATGGTGTTAAACTCCAAGAATTAAGATGTTGTTTTGGATCACAATAAGGGACTCAAAATGTATGGTTTCCCAAATGTATGATTTCTTTGGGTCATTGTCATGCAGTCTTAACATCTTTCCGCTTCATATAGATACAGTTTCCTTCCAAAAGACTCACAGGCAGGCTGCAGCTTGAAAACTAATCAATAAACCTTTACTATTCTAACCCTTAACAGGATTACTAATATGAAGGAACTTAAACATGAGTTTTTTCCCTGGGAACTGTTTGCTGACAAAACCTCATCCTTCTGTGACTTTCACATTGCTACTGTCCTTTCCCAAAATCTACTCTTTCTTAAAGAACCACAGAAGGTATTAAACATAATCTTCTTTAAAAGTGGTATTTCCATTAGCCATAAGTCAGATGACTCAAAAGTTCCTATTCTTGGTGCAAATTTCAGTGTACTGAAGATCTTTGAACAGTTTAGCTTCAGCCCAAATAGCCTTCCATTCCTGTGTCAGATTGGGTCTCTTCATCCTCTAATATTTGTAGCAGATACTCTATATAGATATATTAAAAATGTGAAAAAATAAGAGCCTACTGAGCCTCCAGAACACCTATGAGCTAAGCCACTAAAAAACCCGTTAAAGGCCTTTTTAGTCCTACAGGCAACTCTCTCCCTGAAACTCCAGGATGGAGCACTGAATCAAAAATATCACTTCTGCTTTCCTTTGTCTTTCAGAGTTTGGCATAAAGACAGACTTGTTTATGTGTATGTAGGGAAAGTAAGAAGCATAAGAAAGATAATTCAGCTAGGGGCAAGCCTTGGTCATTATTTGGGCCACTAGGTGACGGGGTTGAATTACGGCTTGCCATGACAGTACCCTAAATAACTGTTAGCAGGAAATATTATCTCACATTACAGAAACAATTACAAGAGTTAACCATTTGGAAAAGGAAATCATGCTGCTGAAGAACTGCCATTCAGCCACCACAGCTCACATTCCTCAGATTAAAATAGAAATTTCAAAGGGAAAAGAAGAGAAATCAATCCAAGTTTATGTCCAAGTAATGCAACATGTTTGCAGGGTAGCACACACCAAAATATATGCATATTTGTGTTGCTGATTTGCACAAACCCAATCCCGCAGGATGAACATCATAATTGAAAATGAGAGCACAAATGGCCATCTAAATGCCTAAAGCCCAGCTTGAGTAATTGTGCATGCACACACATATCTGTTTTTCAAGCACAACTGCATCCTTTCAATCCTGACAATCTGGATCAAAATGGTTTCTATTACCATTAAGATGCACTTACATGCATAGAATACTGTATCATTTGGACCCCAGAGGTTTTGGCAAACCTCAAAGCAAACTCTTTATTTAGGTTTCCATGAGGTTTAAGCAAGAATTAGTGATGGCAGAGTTGTACCTGCACCACAGCTAGTTTATGGAGAATTAGATATGTACTCTTTAGGGACCAACCCATCTGAGACTGCATGTAAAATTATGGTTTCAGAGCTGCCACATGGGTTGCTCAGAGATTAATAAAATACTCAGGAAAAAACACAAAACAGAAGGGGGTTGATTGCACCTAAGTGATTTCTTTTCTCTGCTTTGCAACATCTGCTGCAGAGCTGGTTGCCAGAACTTCTATCCAAAGGCCTAAAACCAGAAACACACAACATTCACAAGCAATGGGTCCATCACTCATGAAGGAGCCAAGTCCAAAGCAGGGACAGTGAGCAACGCCTAAAAGTAAAGCAGGTGCTTTGTTATGGCACTTTGAGACCAAAAATATAACAAATAAGCTTCTGTCATCATTCCATGCTGCCAGAACAGACACACATCAGTTAAAACACAGAGGTATGATCACTGTCAAAGCCAGTTCCTTAGAGAATGATCCACTCCCAGTGAACCCCAAAGCTGCTCCAGAGGGATCCCTACAATTTATGGGGTCTGATGGGATTCATCTGAGGGTCTTCAAAGGGCTACTGATATTGGAATACCTTTCTCAACAACTTTTGAGAAGTCTTGGGAATTCAGAGAGGATCCAGATGACTGGAAGCTGGCAAACATTGTCCCGGTTTTCAAGAGGGTCAAGAAGGAGGACCCCAGAAACTACAGGTCTGTCAGTGTCACAGGTTTGGGTCAGATATTAGGAAAAAGTTCTTCACCCAGAGGGTGGCTGGGCACCAGAACAGGCTCCCCAGGCCTGTGGTCACAGCACCACCCTGCCAGAGTTCAAGAAGCATTTGGACAATACTCTCAGGCACATATTGTGCTCTTGGTGTGTCCTGTGCAGGGCCAGGAGCTGGACTCGATGACCCTTGTGAGTCCCTTCCAACTTGGCATATTCTGTTATTTTGTGATAAATAACAGCCCTGAGCTGGGTTTTTGTTTTGATAAGAAATTGTGTAATGAAAAGATACACTTGATTTGAAGTATTTCTACTGTTTACAGCAACAGAGCCTTTTTCTTAATATTCTCCTTTTTATTTACATTCCCAGCTGTATTACTGTTATGAGCCTGAAAGCTCAAAGTCATTGATAGGGACACTATTTGATTTTTGAACAGACTACATGCTGAATGAGATTACATCCTATTCAAAGCTGTCTAAAGATAGACAGAGAAGTAGCACAGTTCAAGGGTGCCCTCACCTGCATGTCAGGGAAAGAGACAGGAATTATTGTGGTTTCCAACACTTAGCTGTTCTCCACCTGAAATCCAGCATGTGCAAGAGACCAGACAACAGTTATTCAAAAGCTCTCTTTTTTTTGTTAAATGCATGTTCTGGAGGGGGAAACAACTGTTCTCCCACCATCTTTGGATTGCCACGTTCAGCCTCTACATGGGTTCACAGCAGGATGCTTGACAGGTAAATCTGCAGGCTTTGGTTTGGCCATTCCATGCAGACAGTTCAACCCACGAAGTGTCAGCTGCCTTTCCAGAGATCTCAGTCTAACCCCAAAGATGTTATTTTTGTCATCTAAAAATACCCATTTTTAGAAAATCCAGAAACGTGGTTTAGTCTTAATCTCCCACAGCTCCTTCTACTTCATGCTCAGACCTTGTGCCACCGCTCTGCTCTCACAGATGTAACCCAGACCCGCTTTGCCTTTACATCCATCTTAGCACAGAATTCGCTGCTACTCAAACGAGGTGCCAGAGATTTCAATTATATAGACCAAGATCTATTAGAAAATTGGATGGGAGATCACCAATTTTTTTCACATCACTGCAGCAAGGACTTCCAGTCATGATAGCGCACTGTAGAAGTGAGTGATTAGTGCAATAAACTACATGGCTACATAGAGCCTCTTTCCCTGGTTCTTCTCATTTCTGAATGGTATTAAAATAGTTTATGAGTGTTCAGCTGCTTTGCACTTTACACCCTCTTATGTGCCATGACTGTTAGAGGGAAGACTGAAAAATCATCACTTTTTTAATCTTTGCCTTTTGTTTTTATGCTAATTAACTTTTGTTATCTAACAGACAATGAATATGGGAAACATTCCCCAAGAAGTTTTCATTAATGTGACTGCTGGCAGAAGACACTGGTACTTCCTTCTCCTTCAAACGATGAGCTTATGAGCATTTTGGGAGAAAAATGGAGCAACATGGGAAACAGAGAAGGAAATTACTACTAAAGATGCTCTCATAGGATGTACCCGAAAAGAATTCTTGCACTCACACATTGTTATTGCCTGGTAACTCAAGAAAAAACATCCCAACAAAACAACATTACACGTAGATACTGACTTGATTATGGATTATTATGTGTGTATATACCAATAAATCCTTTATACACACACAGAGTAGAATACAGCAGCTCTTCTCCAACTGATATAAGAGTCCTTAAGTCTTTGCTATTTGTGGCAGAAAAAAAAAAGCAATCAAGAAGGTAAATTAGGATCTATACTATATTGCTCACTACCACTTCTCCTCTGTGTTCTGCTTCTCCAGACATCAAAGAATCCTATGGGATATAATGCAACATAAAAATTTTGTAGGAGGACACATCCACTGGTCAAATTCTATAAGGCAGTTCTAAAATTAGAAAAGTTCTAAAACTAGGGAAAAGTTTCTCACCTCTGCACAACTCTGAATATAGCATAATTTCTAAAGAATTTTACATCATAAATCATCCCTATGCAGAAAAACACCAGCACACTTACCTGAGAGTCCCCACCAAGTTTAGGGTATCATTGCGGTAGGATGCGTTCAAACACTAAATTCAGAGTTGTACAGTGTGCACAGACCCAAGGTGCACCATCACTGGAGCTCTCTTCCCTGCCAGTGTCATCCCCTGCTTCTTTATTTTCTCCCCTCAGCTCAAACCTGAGCTATACAACTTCAAAACACCTTCAGTTTTTCCACCCCTTCAAGACTCAGAGCTACTTTGCAGCATTAAAACTGCTGCACCTTTTTCCTGACTCCCAGCAGTGCTGCCCATTAGGTTGCACAAAAGGTTTTGATTTCTCACCCTCTCATTGCAGTATTGACTCAATTTTCTGGTTTTTATTTTCTTGATGCTTCTGTAGGACATTCAGCTGGGTTTATAAAATTAGAATGGCCATTTGCTGAAACCACTGGAGCAAATTTTGCCCATGTAATTACCCAATTGCATGTGCAATCACACAAGCCATGTGCACAGGTAAACAATTCAACTTCAGCTGGACCTCTGAAGGTACATTTTTGCACAGCAATTTTGAAAACATAAGCTCTCAAATGAAGCTTATTTTTGTAGATAAGGCTCTTCATCTGTTTTGTACAAACACCATTTCCACTTGCCAGTCTGTTTCCCCAACCCAAGGTCGTTTTACAGCCCCTCTCCTATCACAGTACTTCACCAGCTTTTAACGCTACATTTGAATAACAGGTTCCAAAGAGAGGGAAGGGAAAAAGTGAGAGAAATACATGAAAAAAATACAAATATTAAAGAACAACATTAGCCAAAACACAAAGCCAACCCAGCACAGAATTTTTTAAAAGCAAACTCATGGAAAATCAGCTTTACACTTGCAAACCTAAGCTCCTGATTTTTGTTCCTAGGCTTTCAAAAATTTCAGTGCATATTCCACAAAAAAATTATGTGTTTTAATCCTTAAAAAGGCCAAATAGCCACATAAAATGTGAAATGTCACTTGGAACTCCAGGGATGTCCACTTTTCATGGCAACAGAAATACTGCCTGATTTATTACACAGGGTAATATATGAAGGTATATTACAAGAGACAATAACCTTCATTCCCAGGCAATTTCAGCTTTCCAGGTAGCGTGGATATTGCAGTAAAGTATTGGACATTCTTCATTGCATCTATAAAAGTGAAGTTTTTACAATTTCATTTTGTGGACTTCTCTTTTCCCATCCTATGAATAACAACTCCATCTCTGCATCTGTAGCTTCCAACAGGCTTTAACCCAGGTAAACAGACTTGATCTTGAGATGGTTGGCCAAAAGAGCCCCTTTACTTTTGATATTAGCTCAACTCCAAAATATTCAACTTTGATAACAGTGTTTGACGTCTACCATGATCAGCTACAAGGTGCCATCCAAGTTCAGCAGCAACTACATCTCTGTGTAAATTTGCTTGTGCAGCCAGCTGGGCCAGGGTTTGCAGATATCTCCTGGAAGTCTCAAGAAGATATAAAGAACTCCTGATTTTTAATACATTTCCCCAATTCCTGCATTGATCACACTGAGGTATCCTTCACTAATCCTCATCAGGTGGTTGTGGAAGTCATTGCAGTGGGATGCTTTCCCTGTGCCAGGATGCAATCCTGAAGAAGAGCTGCAACTATAAAGCTCAAATCTCCCTGAAGTGCCTCGTGTGGCCAGGGCTGAGATGCTGCATGGGAGCCAACAGCCCTGCATCCTTTTCATTCCCAAAAATCCCACTGCACAGCCTGGGGCACAATGCACCAGGCCCTAACAAGGGACCAGCTGCTCCTTGCCTGTCTCTCTCCAGAGCCCAGCACGGGCACAATTGTGATGGGAATAATACACCACAAATGGGACTCAAATAAGCATAATAACAAACAAAAGGGATAATGACACACAATCAAGCTAACAAGAATTATAATATAATTCAATCATCTCATTAACTTTACTAAAAGCTGGCTTTGTACACCAGTCTCTTGGCTCCTGGAAATGTCTTCAAAGGAGTGCACACATCTGATTACAAACTCACATCATCAGTCAGGAAAACAGACATGAATGCAGAACAAAGGGATTCCTTTCTGAGCCTGTGGAACAACCTGTTCATATCTAATATTCATGCTAACTTGAAAATGCAAGGTAGAACCTATCCAAAATGAATTAATTCCCAAGGCTAGAAGCTGAAGTATTTAGTAGTCCAAGGCAGCAACATCACTGAGCCCACATCCAGTGATTTTTGTAGTAAAATTTCAGGTGACCTTGTACCACCAGCATAAATAGTACAGAAAAGAGCAAAGGGACACACACAACTCATTGGGCACCTTTGCTGTTTAACAGCTTACAAAGGCTGCACATGCTTTGCCAATTGGCAGCTGGGAGACTGATGAAACATGGAACAATGCCTTGGATCCTTCCAGTTTTTAGTATGGCCATTAAGTAATTAGATTTCGTGACCATTTAGAAGACAGATGATATCGCAATCTCCATTCTATTAGCAAGAACAATGTGGTCCTTCCATGAGAAACCTGCAACGGGGGAATGAGGCCCCAGAATTTAAACAAACCCTAGATCCTCTCCACACCACACTACCTAGTCAAAAAGCAGCAGTTGTGTTGGTCAGTTATTAGGCTGGACACTGGGACAAGCAGTTATAAGTAAAAAATTATGTTCACTTTCTGGCTCAGCCTCCTGGAAGCACATGGGATATGTTGAAGATAGAAGGAATTGTAGCAAAGCACCCAAAATTTCAGCTGTACAGTTTCTGAGAAACAAAAGCAGCACCAAGCAGTAAAGCCAACCACTGACACAAGGCTGGTGCTGAGTCCCACAGACAATGATATCACACAGGCTCCTGTTTTAGAGGCTCAGGCACACTATAAATTAGGTGAGGGTGTTAAAACAACAGCTGGTTGCTAATTAGTCACAGCCCCCCTCAGCAGGGTATCAGCAAAGTGGCAGAGAACATCTCGAGTAAATTAAATTTTAAAAAATCCTACTGCAATCACTCCCCTGACAGACCCTTCCTTCATCTCCCCTCTCAGCTTTTTATTTATTGTAATTACTTTAGTAATAAGATTTGTTTCCTTGTTATTATATATATTACCATGCAGGGCAACAACAACAACAACAACAAAAAATAATAGCTGGGAAGAGTTATAGAGCTTATTTATCTCCTTGGTTGTTATTGGGCCGTTGGGTGGAGAGAGGGATGAGGAGGTGGGGGCCTGGGAAAGGCAGTAAATAGAAAAGAAAGCATATTTGTAGGGAGGAGAGACATATGGGGGCATATTTACGAAGGAGGAAACACTGACAATGAGTGAATAGAGCTAATAACTCAGGGGGCCCAGCAGCTCTGGCTGATAAAGGAAGGAATAAACAATCCTGCACTGGAAGTGCTGTCAGAAGGGAGAGTCCTGGGGTGCAGCTGTCTGCAGGGGGATGTTTATCACAGAAGGAGAGCCAAGGATGGGCTGTCACATCAGCACAGCACAAAAGGCCTGGGATGAAGCTGGGGCACCTCCCGCAGCAGAGAGGAACTCACACAAGTGTGTGGTGCAGGCCCAGACACCATTTCTGGCTCCACCAAGAAACAATTCACAGAGATGAGAGCTAAGAAATACTGTTAACTCATGCTGTGCACACACTAGCCCCCTTTGCTACCCTAAGCTCTCAAATCTATCACTACCTTCTCAGTGGAGGGCAACAAAAGCAACACCTGAGGCACCAAAGCAGCAAAGAGCTGTAAAAATTTCTGCTCCACTTGAGGAAAATTAGCCCACACTTCACAAGCACTTCCAAGAGCCACCAAGTATTCCAGCACAGATGTTCACAGAACTTGCATCTTTGTCATCTCTGAGGTCTTAAGGGAAGCACCAGTGCACACAAACTTGCCACCTTACAATGTGCCTCTCAGCCAGTGTATCTGAGGGTTGAGTCCTTCACAATTTACAGAATGTTCTTTTTTTTAATCCAAGTATGCTTTGCCTTCCACATATGCCTACCCAACTACTTTTGGCAAGGTGGTGACAATTTGGGTGCAGAACTTCTGAAGAAAACATGGGGACAGACTCATAGAGCATCTGGCAAAGAGCAGCACACTACTCCTGTAGCACCTCTCTCCTAGAGAGAGATTGCATTAATTCAAAACCACTCTTTTCCCAGCCTTCTCACATCTCTGCAGTATCCTTAGAGAAACACACACATCATAGATTAACCAGTCTGGAGAGAGCCAGAGTTTTTGCAGAGTGCATGGCACCACTTTAGAATTAAACTTCTCCTTCAATCCTCTGACCACAGAGAAGCAATAAAGAGAAGGAGGGATGTCTGCAGTTGTACAGCTTTGTGTGACATCACCTCAAGATTTAGTCCTTGAGGATGCAGTTCTGCATCATAAACTGACTCCTTAGACCAGCCATTAGCTTTTTTTCCTTATCCCTGATCCTTTCTGCCTCTTATTGTCCAGAGAACACAATGTGTCCATTCAGGAGAGTAGGCATTAATACAGGAGAGAAAAACGTCATTTATACAAATAGTGTGTTTGGGTATAGGGACAAATGTGCTTCTTCTCCTCCTCTTAAGATCATCCTCCCAAACAGAAAGGACCAGGTTTCAAAGGTTAAGTGGGAGCACACTCCTTTCTTCCTCTGTAGTTTTTGAGAATGTGAAGAGGAAAACCCTTCTAGAAGGGATTTAGTGGGCATTTCTATCTCTTCACTTCAGTAATTGTCAAAAAACTGAAGCTGTTCTCTGATAGGTTTGAGGAGGTAATGAACAAAATCCCTGCATAAACAAGGAACAGACAAATTAAACTAAAGTGGAAGGAGCATCAATGGAGAGACAGAAAACCCAGCACCCCACCTGCCTTACCTTGGAGAAGCAAAGCTTACTCAGCCTGTGCTGTGGGAGGGCAGGTGCAGGAGGGAACTGGATGTTTTTAAAACAGATAAAGAATAGTCCATGGCTATATTCCAAAATAAAAATCAGGATTTCCTCTACCTAGCTGCTACTATGGTTACCCCATGGCTTTGAAGAAAATATGTGGCTTCCAATAAATTTCCTTTATCAAAAAAAGACTCACCAGCTCCCATCTCCACTCGTTGGTTCATTAATTTACAAAATGCATCGAGTTCTTTTTAAATGAAAAGCCTCCTTGATTCAAGAGGAGGGAAGAGTGAGAAAAGAGAAGCAGATGAAAATAAAAAGGAAACATTAAGAGCAGGTAAAGAAAGAGGAAGAAGGTGGTAACTCTTACACACACACATACTCTTACATGCTATCAGTAAACCTGAAGTCCAGAAATATTTCTTTTAATATAGGAGGAACCGAGGCTACTGAAAAACACACATATAAAGAAACAAGAAGAATATGTGGGCCATCAGAGGCTTCACAAGAGAAATGTATTTAATTTAAACCATAAAGAAATTATTTATTCCTCTCCCCAGGCCTCATGATCATCAAAGGAGACATGGCCAAGTCCCTGTTCTCCTGGTCCTATCCATTTAAGGTTTACTAAACTTTTAATTCATCACCAGATTTAACTACAGTTCAAGCTCATCTGCACCACAGAACACAAAACACCCTCCTGTGTGACACAGGCCAGGGCCCTACCCTTCATTCAGGTGTCACCAAGAGCCACATTCTCCCTCCTGAAGGTCCCCTTGCTGCTACATTGACTCCTGACAGCTGGAGGAAAAGGTCAGCCATCCCCTCCAGTCCTGCATCTGATGGATAAATGTCGTGAGAGGAAAAAAATAAGGGGGAAAAGCCGCAATTGTTTTTCTTGTTCTTTCTGTCTGTGAGGCTCAAGAAAGCATTTGGTGCCAACAGAGGCTTTGAATACCCTGGGGCAGTACCCAGCTATTCTGAACAGTCCTCCCAGACTTCTGGCAGACCCAGGCCTGGGAGAACAGCAGCCCAAAAGCTGTGACTTCACAGACTAGAGACTGTCAGAAAAGCCCAAGGTGCTCCTTGGTGAACCCCTCACCCCAAACTCAAATGAGTTTAAAACCCCACTCAGTGCAGTTATCGCTCAGGATTTGTTTTTCTGTTCCTGCAACACTCACTCTGCACAGCCCAACCCCAAAGCAGGTGGGGGAATGTAGCTTAAAAAAAGTTGTTCCTCTACACTTTGCTGTGTTCCAGTCCTTGTTAAAGCCCATCTTTCAGCTTTGACATTTCTGTGAGTTCCTCTGCAATAAGCCAGAGCACACAGTTGTTGCAAACCCTGCAAGACCCCATCACCAGGTCAAGACACACAAGTCAGCAGGTGGGATATGATCAGGATTTCCTGCCCCTGCATCAGACACGACCAACAGTTATTAACGCACTGCCACTCCACAAACACCCAAAGTGAACAAATTCCACTGTCTGCAGAGAAAAGGAGATTTGTTTTCCAGCAAAGTGCAAGCCTACCTTACCTTAGTGACCTCTTCAAGGTTTCACACAACAATATTTATTTCATCTTAACATATCAGGAGCAGAGTTATACCTTTTCTAGTCAAGTACAGGGAGGAGGAAGTTAGTGTGGGTGGATAGGGAAGGTATAAGGTAAAGAATGCAAAAAGGAATCAATATATTCCCAAGATCAAATTCAGCATCTCTTAGGAAACGTGGGAAGAAAGACTGAAAAGAAGGTGGGAGAAGGAGGAAGTTTCACTACACAGAAATATTTCTGTGAAAATTTAAGAAGGCCTTACTCATCCTCCCCCCACCAGGCAATACAAAGAATTAATTACAGCCAGTTTTACCCAAGCATATCCACCTTGCAGCAGTAATCTGCCCTGCTGCTTCAGCAGAATGGATAAACCTCCATCTGTCAATAAAGATCCTACTTCTCCAGCACCACTAACCCTCCTTGCAGGCAACTGAGAGATCTTCTGGCCACAGACAGTACAGCACCTGACAGATGCAGGAGAGCACACCAGGCCATGTCTCAGATTCAGGTTTTCCATACAAGACTGGTAACAGGATGAATAAAACATGAGGCAAAGGGAATTCTCCCAGCACAAACACTGAAGATGAGAACTGCTGGGTGCACAGACAAACCCCAGAATGAGCACATGTCACAACTCACTTGCCATTGATGACTCCATCAGGATTAAGCATGGGCACAATCTTGAAGATAAAACATTTCCTCAGGAGCTCAGCAATGGGATCACTGCTCACCAGGAACTCCAGGGTCCCCTTCATCACCCAGCTGGAGTTGCTCTCACCAGGGTGAACACGGGCTGTGAGAAACACGTAAGGACGACTGTCTGCAAAACAAAGCAAAAACACCCCAAAACTAAACAGGATTTTCCTTTGAATAAGATCTTTCCAAGTGGATTTTATTCCTTCTGAATTTAAATAACAATGCAAAATATATTGTAAGGAAAACACATCCCTAGACATTCTAGATATTTTCTCAAGGTGCTGTTTGTAAACTGATCACAGATTCGGCCCTCAGAACAAGCACAGAGCCAGTTTCATCGTGATTCCTCTGTTTGTTCATTCTGTGATACCTTACCGATATTTACATGTACAATTAGCATTCTGCAGGTGCAGGTTACTGCCCCTCCAAAGAGCTCTAGCATACTTTCTAGCAATTACTGAAAGTTTGATCCCATCAAATTTCATTAAGGTTTAAAAGGCAGCAAAAAATTATTTCATTTTCTAAGGTCCTGCTCCACTTTCAGTATTTCACCTCTAACAATTCAGAACTTTCTAAATATCTAAGCAGATTTGCCTACCCATAAGGGCTCCAAGGACATGCAAGCTGCCTGATCTCTGGAAATAATTTCTGTTGTAGGGTCAAAATAATAATTAATTGAACTAAGCTGATATAATTAAAGAAAATGCACTAATATGTTCACCAGAGCTGCAGAGGCTGAGTACTCAAACCTAACCATTATTTAATAACTATACAACAAAATTTAGAAATAACAATGCACATAGCTAAGGCAGGCTGTTTCTTTTGGTGGAAAGACTTTTTCAGTTTTATATAATATAGATGTTCACTCAGATTAGAAAGGCCGATTTTCAGAAGTTGCAACTTGAAGAGTTCATCTGTTTCTAGAACTACTTTCATGCATGGGAAACAAGCTGTGGGAACTTGAGGTAGGGGAGCAGATTTGGAGGGTTACTTTTTAAAAAAAAATCAAATTTTTACTATACAGTTCATTGATAATATCTACTGAATCTATTTCAAAACAGACTTGCAACTTAACAGCAAAAGTTTCCTTGTTATCAGATATGTTATTTGCTGTTCCTGTGAAAAAGCCACTAAACACATTTGGTCTGGTAACAAGCCTCCAAAAACTCTCAGCATACATATGCTTAGAAAAGCCCAAGTTTTACAGCAGATTCTTTGAAGATCCCATCTGTGCTGAGCACACTTCAGGGATGGGCTGAGGAAACAGGAGAAGGCAGAAGGAGACACCTGCCAGGCACAGAAAATGAAAGGAGAAAGCAATTATTTGTCTTTAAATGATCCTTTTGTGATCACAGACTATCTCAAGTCATCCTGGCAGATTTACTTCAGTGGAAGCTTTATCTGTCAGGGCATGACAGCCACGCCAGGGCAGGTTTGTCCTGCTTGATCAGGACACATCAGAGCTCAGGTTCTGCTCCCTTCATGAACTGAAGGGCCCCAACTGACAGGACTGGGAGAGGCAACAGGACAGAAAGCAAAACCAAAGGCATCAGCTGAGTGCCCTTGTAAACAAATGCTGAATTAGCAAGTCACATGCGTTTGTCCTTGGCTCCCAAAGCCATCCTTCAGTTTCCAAATGCTTTACAAATCATTAATCAGCCATAATAAAACAGGGAGGTAGGACACCATCCCCGAAAATATAGATGGTAGTAAAAAGCTGTTTAGCTGTTTGTCTGACCAAGAAAAGGCTCTGTCAGAGCTGGGAATACAGGTGAAGTTTCTCATTTCATGTTCAAATAAGGAATGAGCAGTAATTTTTCTCATTGACTATATATTCTGCACAGTTCTGCTCAGCAGAATTTAGTTTCATCATATGGGGACGCACTCAGATTGGGAAATAATCTCCCCTCTACACCTCCATGCTTCCCTCTTAAGAAGTTTGTGGGCACTAGAAGAGTGAACTGCACTCCCAGCCCAGTGGGCTCATACAGAGCAATCATGTTCTGGTCCAGGACTCTCTTTCTCAGTAGCCACATATTAAGCTTTTACCATTCTTACACCTCACCATACTGGGGGGGGTTACTACATTTTCATCAATGTGTACTCATAAGACTCCCAGGCATTTATGGACTGCAAAAGACTCCTTTAGCTCCTGCAGAACCAGCCATTCTGATTTTTTTTTTTACCCCCCCAAAATTAGAGTACACTACCTCTATTCTTCTCCAGTTAATTGTGCATTACCATCTACCTTAGTAATGCCTTATAATGGCAACAAACAAAAACCAGATTTCACAAAGACATCAGCTGCATTTTACCATTTCCAAACATTTTCTCCTTTCTCCCATCACCATGATTTACTGGTGTTTTGCAGGCTCATTGCTGAGCTAAACTTATGGGTCTGTGCAGTTATAGCTGGGAATGAGGCTCCTGAGGACTTCTAATGGACAACAGCTGTAAACAGCACAGAGCAAAATAAAACGTGCTCTCTTTTGCAATTGATGAATACAGCTTTAACAACTCTTACCTCTTCTGGATATTGGTACAGAGCTCAGCATCTTAACTGAGAGGTTCATTCCTCAGTCAAAATAAGAAAAATTTTAAGAGCTCTAAGCAAGGGCTTTCTCATGTCAGAAACCCAGGACAATTTCCCATAATTCTGCTAATTGCAATAGCATGGGGCTGACAGAGACCTGAGACAGAGTTCTGCTGTTTCTCTTAAGACTCAAAGTCAAGTTTGTCTTACTTAGTGTTGGAAAAGCCCCATGGAGTCTCCAGATCTTAAACCCCAGGAACCATAAGGGCAGGGAAAGAGACCAGAGATCACCTACACTGTTTCCCTGTGGGTGACAATGGGAGGGCCCCATTGCCTGCAGGTCCAGCCCAGGAAATCTCTCTATTCCAGTGAAAGTTTCCTTTGAAAGATCCCCTCCTGCCAAGCACATCTACAGCTCTGACATCCCACGCACAAGAGAGTCATAAGGAAGGTTTGTACAAGCAAGGAAACCACAGAGCTTGTTAACTGTCTGTTCCCTTCACAGGAGCCATCACAGCCAAATCCCACATCCAAATGTGGCTCCCCCAGAGTGCTCCCAGCATGAAAACTAATGAAGCAGCAAATAGAGCAAAGAGCTGATGACATGGTCATAAAACTTGCTACCCTTGAAACACCTGGAAAACAGCAGGAGAGGCCCAAACTTATGTTTTACAGCATATCCAGTTACTCTGGAATTATTGTGCTAACTGCTATAACAGAGTTCACGAAAGGAGCAGAGGGAGCACTCGCCAGCCATGCTCCACACTCAAGTGGCAGCACCAGTCAAGATCCCTGCACTCAGCTCAGCTGCTTCCCTTCATTCCTGACTTCCAGCACTCCCATAACTGCAGTCCTGACCAGACCACCCCAGTACAGCTTACTGGTTTATACTGGTGCCCAGCTGCCCTTCTCTCTCTGCTCTTTCAGAGCACCGTGGTACAATTTCCCATGCCCTGCTAAACCTATGTTACGTACTCTCAGCCTCAGGTTCTCTCATACACCTCCTCCCAGGACCAGAACTAAACTTAAATCATCAGAATCCTCAGGCCAACACTTAGGCAGCTCCTTTCCGAGTTCTGAGGAAGCTGCCAGAAAGCTCAGGTTAGCCATTTATCTCTGCAAAGCCCACATGACACATAACCTTCTCTGTGAACGTAAATAATAAAAAGGGAAAGCAGAGGAGACTTTTCGTGCTACATAAAGCCTTATCCAACAAATTATGTCTCCTTACACTGTGTTACATTTCAACATGCACAGAATATAATGTGGCATCAACAATACCCAAGGTGGGAGATTAAAGAACCACTGATTCCTCTTGCAAAATTTCGAGCAAAGAACCTTTGAATGATAATTTTACTAATGCATCACCTAATTCCCATCTCTCCTTCTCTTCACTCACTTTTGATTGTGGATACATGAATGAAAATGAGAGCTTTGTTCTTCAAGTCGTGCTAACTTGCTGTTTAATCTCCTGCCTCTAAGGATCCTCCTCTAGTCATGTCATCACCAAGGTTCACTAAGAGGTGACTTTGATGTCACTAATCATGACATCAATTGGGGAATGAGAAGCCTGAAAGAAAAGAACAAAACCCCATTAACACAGCAGTGTCCCTCTTCAAGGGGAGCACAGAAAGGAAATGAAAAGCAGTTCCAGATGCCCTGACCTGGGCTGATGTTCTAAATTATTTCAAGCTGAGGTTTGAGCCATGCCATTTGTAAAGGGACAGGGCACTGAAATAACACAGGGCTAGGATTTTTTAAGGAGTGAAAGGGAATTATATACATGGCATGTGAAAAATTCAACCTAGATCTGGGTCTTGGGCTGAGTTTCTGGATGTGCCTCTACATACTCCTCTTTCCTTTGCACAAGCTCAGGGCCATTAAGACACAGGCTTCTTTTTCTCCTTTATGTCTAAGTACAGCATGACTACCACGAGCATTAACGCAGATCAAAGGGCCAAGTTTACCCTGGGATATAGAAAAACCAAGCAAGTGAAACTTTCCTTTCCAACTTAATTAGCTGTGCCCACTACAGACTATTCTGTGAGTAAATGATGGGTAAACAGGAGGAGCATCACAGAGCTCTTCCATGCATGTCACAGCTGCATCAGGTCCTGGAGACCTCTGACGTGCCCAAGGCTGCATAGTTATGCCAAGCCAGAGAGAAGAGAAGATATGCTGTGATGTACAATGAATATATCAAAGTATATTTGTTAAAAGCATCAAATACTGAGATCATGGAAAACAATGAGCCTGATCTGGGGCAGAATCTGTGTCACATACTTTTCTCCCCTCCTAAAACTTTTCCACCAGTTGTCAGACTTTCAGTTGCCTTAAGACAGAATAATTCCTTCCTGCCCATCTCCCCCCACCCCAGATTGCTGTCTCCTCGCTGTGCCTGTTTTTGGCTAAATGCTCGAAAAGCAGACATATCCTCATACAGAGGCAAAATACAGTCTAGCAGGATCAGCTGTTGTTTTCCAGAATTATCAATAAGCTATTCCTTTATTAAATATTTCTATATTATATGTATTATTACTGTTACCTATGGCAAAAAAGAGAACATTACAAATCATCTCGGCTGCCTGTTCTCTACCTTCATAGGTTGGTGGGGGAGTTTCAGCCTCCAGGTTGCTTGGCAACGTTCTTTTGTGTACATATTTTATGAATTCATTCACCTCTGAATCAGAGATAATCAGGGAGCTGAATATGGGTACAGACTGCTCAGCCTCAGTTCAGCTTGACATCCTACTAACACTGGTTTTGAACTCCAGGAAATTGGTAAGCAAGTTGTCAAACCTGCTTTGGGGCAGGTTCCAAAATCCCAAACTCTTAAAGCAGCAGGAACCACCATCATTATTTAGCAGGACCTTCAGTACGACTGAAGGCAAAGGAAACCCACATGAGCTAATTCCAGTTCAAATCAAAGCATACTTCTTGGGGAAGATTGGGGAGCAACTGAACCTTACTATCAGAACTTACACCCATGGAAAGCCTACTACACCCCTTTGCAAACTGTCCCAGTTTACAGCTAACATCCCCATGCCAAGTGTGTGCACCTGCATTAGTCCAGCAGAAATTTCCAACCACTGCATCATCCAGCCCTGGATACACCCACTCAGCATTCACTGGCAAATCCAGTGTCATTCTGCACACCCTCTGAGCTGCTCAAATATCATCAGAGTTCAAAACAAACTATGCAGGCACCTTATTAAGCTGCTGCCAAGCAGCTGCATTTACCTCTGTCACTAACAGAGAAGTTCCTCTGCCTGGGTGCACCTCCCACACCTGTGCTCACTCCTGCCATCCATCTCTATGAGACCAAGATGGGGGACAGCTGATTAGGATAAAGTACTGCCAAAAAGGATCAGGATCAGGGGATTACAGAAGATGAGATAGTGATGTGAGGCAGTTGCAAAAATGGCAGCTCTCCTGGGACCTACACCAGACAACGTCACAGCCAAGGCAAGGAACACTCTGTTACCTCCCTTTGCTCAACCCAGTGAGCAAAACCAAATAGCTGCAGTGCTGTGCCCACTGCTGCCCACCATAGGTTAAAAAAATTGATGAAAACTGGAGAGGTCATTGAAAATCATAAAATGTTTAGAAGTGTTAGGCTGAAAAATTGGAGAAAATGGGTTTCAGACACAGAAAGAAAAGATTAACAGAGAGGAAGGAGAAATAACCTTTAAATTGCAAAAGGCTGCTATAAAAAGATTGCAATCAGCTGTCCTCACTCTCCACTGGGACTAGACTGCCTAAAAAGAAACACAAGTTACTGTCAGCTACGCCAGCCTGTGGTGACCTGACTGCCCTCACTGCTGTGCCTGAATATTTGCCCTCACTCCTGCTGGGTCCCTGTTCATGAAGTCCTGTGCCACGAAACTCCCCTACAGTGCCCAGAACAATGCCAGCAGAGGCCTCTGCCGCAGGAGGCATGATAGCTCCTTTAGAAACTTGGTCCATGAGTCCTCTTACTCCTCTGGAATTAACTCTCTGTTCTGAGGGCTGCTGGAATTACTATTCCAGTCCACAAGGCAGCTCTGTCACCTCCTGGGTTCTCTTTGATGCAAGGTGTCTGCTTACTACTTAATGTCAGCCATTTTAAGCCATGTTAACCATTAGCCATGAATTAGGGGCTAATCAGAAATATTTCATAAAATATTTCAGAAATATGTCAGAGTCATATTTTGACATCATTAGGGCTTCTTCCCGCATACAGAACAGAATTATTTATGGAAAATTCTGTCTTACCTGCTCATTTGGTGGCAATCTTACCACTTCAAGATTGCAGTAATATAATTTCTGATATTTCTCTCATTAGTAATGATCTTGTAAAATCCCTCTATTACCCTTTAGATTGCCATTTCTCAGCTTCTGTGTATGTATCCTTGAAAGGGGTGAGCAGCAACCACTAAGATCAGCTCCAACACATGATCTAGGTAGCTGATGTAGGGAGCTCCAGATTATCTGTCAGAAGGCAGGCAAGGATCTATCATCCCCTGCTTCTATAACACACACATTATGGCTTTAATTTGTTCTGTGGCAGCAGGCAATTTCAGATACTCAAGTATTTTGTACTGCCATGGCCAGGCCATCAATCCATGTGTGTTTCAGTCAGCATGGGAAAAATGCAGACTGTCTTGCAGAGATGCAAGACTTCTGAGACCTGGCAAGTAGTAAAAAGCAGTATTTTCAAGTCAGGCATATATGTGTCACCTTCTGGGGTTTTTGCAGGAAGACAGCAATGCTGAACTGAGAGAAGAACTAGAACATTACCCGAAACTGTCCCATGCCTGAAAGAAGGTGCAGGCAGGAGAGAAGTACACAGAGACCGGAAGGACAGCTGCTGCAACAGGCAGAGTGCAGAGATCCATAGAGCTATAAAATCCATGGGCTCTTTTCCGAGAGAAGGATTTCATCTGAAATGAAATCAGGCAGGAGGAGCAGACTGAAAAAGCTTCCATTGTCATAAAAATATCTCCCTGGGTAATCCACAGTGATGGAAAAAGGAAACCCTGATAATTTATGTGACAGTTTAATGGGATTTTGGTGACATACGAAACTTTAGAAAGAATTTGTCCAAATAGGACAGACAGGACTTTAATAAGGCTTCAGCTGCAAACCAGCAATATTTTCACCCCTTGCTTTTACATTTCATTCTACATACTCACTGCTCACTCACAGCTCATCATTCTCACTTGCAAGGCACATTTCAACACTGTAGGAGCAACAACTGCACTTTCTCCTCTGCCAGAGAGGCTTCTGAGTATCTGATCCCTAAAGGGATCAAGCTGCCTTTGCACCTGCAGGGCAGAGCATCACTGAGCTGTGAACTCCGAGGCGTGAGCTGCCCTCTGGCCATGTCCCCTGCTCCGTGGATGGCACTAACAACTTCTGTGCAGAATTTGAGGGCAGCAGATGGACAGTCAGGAGCAGGAGCTGCTGGCAGAGGGGACGCCCCCAGAACACGCTCCAGGAATAAATGGCTTTCACACCGTGAGTAATGCCTCCGTGCCCACCTCCTGCCTGTGAGGGACACAGCCTGCACCCCCCGTACAGCACCCCGTGCCCTTCACTGCCCTCGCTCCCAGAGCAGGCTCTGCACAAGAGGAATCACTCAGAGTGCCAAACTCGGGTGAATCCGGGGTTAATGGGATGAAACCCCACAAAGGAACATTTACACTGAATATCAGAGAGTTACACTAAAAAGTCTCCCCTGCGGAGAGGTGGAAGTTAACATTAAAACCACATTGCCCAGAGCACAAGAAGTCATTTTGTACAGAACAATCTTGCAGTGGCTGGGGACAGAAAGAACCCAACAGGAATTTGTTTTCTTTGCTAACTTCAATGGATCCAGTTGAGAAGCCCTTATTTTGCTAAATTCTCCTTCTGGGAAATCCAGGCATGAAAGGAATGGTAAAAAGGTGGGTGAAGATCTCAACATTTTGTCCACTCTAAGATGAACTTAGAACCTGAAATGGGGCCTGTGAGTCCTAAAATGGGCATGAGAAATGGAGCACATGCCAGTGTTTCTTTCACCACTGGGAGTAACAGCCAAGTTTAACAGGAAAACACATTCTCTTGTGTAGTACTTCAAGCTGTTCTGCTCTACAGAAGACAAACTCTGTAGTTTATTAAAAAAAGCTCTTTACTCTTTATGCAGAACATATTTAAAACCCACCTATTACCACCTACAGCAGAAAGTAATGTTTATTCTTAAATATGTGTTGTGCTTTTAAGTGGCACAGATCCATCTCTCTCTGACTTGAAGTCTTCCTCAGGGAATGACTTGAAAGTAGTAAAATATATTAAAAGACAGTACAATCAGAACCCCTCATTGTCAAAGTGATAAAATATCAATTTTTGTTAAGATAAAAAGTGTCACAGATTGCCTCTGATGGTAAAAATTAAAATTTTGGTCTTCACTTGATTTGATATTTATCACTCCATTGCTCCAGAATCAGTCAAACAGGGAATGTTTCTTAAAAATATTATTCTATATTTCTCCTGCAGTAATCAAACTATTAGAAATTTAAATTGTGTATTTTCTTACATATAAAAAACTCAGGAAAAAGGAAACAAACAGGAAGTCTACATAAGACATCTTCTAACACTTCATTATGTCAACAGCTTCACATTAAAGGACATTCTGCAGGTTGACCTCATTTGTGGCATCACTAAATTGACTTTTACATCACTGCTTTCCAAGTCTATCTTAAATTTTGGAACCACACTGTCCAGAGCTGATCCCAAAGGAAATTCTTGCTTTCCACCAACAAAAGATCAATAAGGTAAAAACTGTCTCCAAATTTTGAATAATGAATCTTGTCTTCATGGCAAGGTCTTAGATCTCCCCAAACACCTGAGCAAAAGAACACAAATAAGGGGTCAACATAAAAGGTCTTTCAATCATATCATCAAGAGCGCAAAACTGATGCTGGCCCAATGATCTTGTATCATGACATAAGCAGCACCATGTTTCATCTCCTAGACTGCATGACATGTTGTGTGACAGACCATAAGCAGAATATAAGTTTTCCAAGAGAAATAACGGAGATGAACCTCGAAGTTCCCAACTAAGTTCCTATCACATTTTTTTCAAGCAGTTCTATTACTGAGATACCCTAAGGATGAAGAAGGAATCAGGCTCATATAGCACAATCTGAATCCCAGAGTACTTGACAAAACTGGGTGGAACAAAATATGCCACTGCATAAGGCAGAAAACATGCAGAAATTTCAAACAGGCTGTGGAAAGACACACTAAGCAGTCTCTGTCCCAGGCCAAAAAGTCCTTCCCTTCAGATGCTGGCAAAATGATGTCTAATGGATGATGTCTTCCTGCATCAATCACTGCAGGGAGTGGAGTGTCAAGTTAGGAAGAGTAGTCTGTTCAAGAAAATAAGATGGTAGGAAGGTTAGGGTGAGGAAAAATGTTCTTTTTGTCCCCACAAGTTGCTACAAAGTGTAGAAAAAGGTTCTGGTGAATAAAGGAGTCAGGCAGCAGAACAGTCTTGGCAGCCCCAGAAGAAACAGAAGTGGAATGTGCGGTGTCCTTCCTCAGCACTCCACGTATCACTGCAAAAGTGGGAGCTTCACACAGGAGAACTTTTTGTTCTTCATAGTTTCCTAAGTCATATTAAATTCATTTTAAAAGCATTCTCCAGAAGGTTCTTTTAGGCAAATAATTTTACAGCACAATTGATGGCTCCTAATCAGTTTGAATTTCTGATGTCTGGTACACAGACTTCATAAAGCTGATACTGTGATGTTTCCTCAATCTCAGTGCCTTTCTGCACTTTCAGCTCAACATTTCCACAGCAGAACTTTGAACTTTTCCAACCGACCCTGCCCCAGAATCCTTTCACTCTAGCTCACCCACTCCATAGAGCCTGTACAATCCACACCACGAGCTCCTCTCTTAACGTGCCACAAGAAACACTCATATCAAAACCATTATATTCCAGAGCATTCACAGCCACTTCATCTCCTGCTCTGTAAACTCTGAGTGCTTTTAAAAGAAACACTTATTTATATAGAAGAAAATCCCTGTAAATCATGGTTATGACAGGCTAATGGCTAGCATTGCAAAGATCATTTATCTTCTTGCTGTATCTAACAAAGCCTCTTACACTAATACCTTGTTTTCAAAATATGAAGATACTTCTAACTGATGTTTTCTAACTGCAAGAATATACAGCTAATGAAAAACACCTTACATCAAAAAATAACCTTCACCTGCCACCTAACACTCTCATCAAATCTCAAAATCAAAGGGTCTCCTTGAATTATTTCTTTCTTCTGTATTATTTAGGGCGCTTGCTTCATGGATGAAGAAACCACCTATTCAGTCTCACTGCCTGTTTATAATCCCAATTCATTTTAGGGTTTGCATATATTACCCGCATGCTTTAAATTGACATATTTTGATATATATATTTTTTAAATTAAATTACATTTGAGGTAGGTTGTACCACCTCATGGGGAGCACTACCCTTTGTGCAAACACCAATTTTATCTGAGCTGAGTCTAATTTCACATTATATTTTGATAAGCTGGCAAAGAAGGTCATGATGTCTGCGTGGCAAGGGATGCCCCAGCTGGTGGGAGGGTCTTTTGATAAGCTAGAAGGAGGATCCAGGGAGTGTTCTGATTTAAAGGGTATGCTCTAGGGTATGAAATTAAGGAGCAAGCCATCAGGGATGAGCAGAAGTGCCATTTTAAGTCCATTGACAGGCATTCTCCATAGATGGCAGGGCCATCACCTTTGACAGCACAGAGACTATAAGCACCTTCCTACTTGTTTTTTGCTCATTCATAGTTAGTAAGGGCTAAAAATGGGGAGAACTGGGATAGTGGGGACACCACAGCCACTGACACGCCCAGAGCCCTTCATCTGTCTCTTGCTTACACTTTCAGCCTCCGGCCAGCAGCTCTTTTTGAAGCACAATTCCCATGAGCTGAGTTGTGCCTATGGTGACCCTCTAGCTGTTGTTTTTGTGCCCTTTCAAAATGCTTGACAGAACTGTCACAGAAGGATCTTGGCATCTGGAAGCTGTGGCAGACACGATATGACCTGATTCATAAAACACAGCTAAACAGCTTGGGCTGCCAGAGGCCAGGATTTACAGGACTGCTCTTAAAAACGGCCTTCAACGCCTGCTCTGCTAAATGAACTTTCCTACTCCACAGCAATAACAATTCCCAAGTTGTGTCAGGGTGACCTGCAATGCTGTGAAGTGACAAAGTAGACAAGACGCTAATCTTGTTAGAGCCTACTCTGTCCACTGCTGGTCAGGATGGGAAAGGAGTGACCTCAGCTATGGCACCTTTTACACGTAGCTACAGGGGTAGGAAGGACAAAAAAAAAAAAAAAAAAAANNNNAAAAAAAAAAAGTATAATCATTTTTTAAAAAATTCCTCCAGCACAGCAGGCACAATGGAAAAAAATTAAGTCCAAGATAGTTTCTGCTGCATTATCCACTACAGCCTCATTTTTAGAATAAAAGCCTCTCTGCATTTTATTTCCAGCAGGCACAGACTGATCAGCAAGAAATTTAAGGACTTTCTGCCCTCTCATCTACCTATTTTCTTCATCTCTACTTCAATGACTAGTTACAGCCTTCTGTTAGGTGCTCACCATGGGACCTAAATATCCTCTGGGAGACCTGTCAAAGTCACTCTGATGCCAGTGATAATAAATTCCATCTCACTCATCTTCTCTTGAAGCACTTCATAGACTGAGAATTACATGTTACAAGTGTGTTCCAAGTTATGAAGGTAAGGACTTACAGAAAAATCAAGTAAGTTGCCCAAGGATAAATTACAAATCAGTCAGAGCTGGAAGCTCAACAGCTGTTTCCCAAGCCCCCGTCAAAGAATTCTGTGCCATCCACATTCACCCTAGAAGTGAATTTCTACATAATCCATTACTTCAAATCACTTCCTCCTCTTTTCATTAGCTATGAAAATGAATTGAATTGTGCACTTAGATATAATCCATAGGGCCCCCTCTCAGTCATGTTATTTGTCCTATATCAAGAGCAGCTGTCATTTTCATTCTGGAACCCACCCATCCTTCCCAACATTATTAAGCACACACACATTTGCAGAGTGCTATGATATTCATTTATCTATCATTATCATATTGTGTTTTCAGACTATAGGAAAAAGAAAAAGATAATATGAAAGTGGTAAGGGAAGAATGAGGAAATAAAATAGAATATTGTAGTAGGTCTCTCTGGTTTTCTTGAAAAGTAAAACAAAATAAAAGTCCCTAAGTTTTCCACAAGTCCTTCCTTATCTGTGGGCCAAGACATACCTCCAACCCCATTCTGACTTCTTCACTTACTTGTCACCTCTGCCCACATGATATTTAAATAAAAATTTCAACCTATTTAATTTAACCTCATTATTTCAAAGACATAGAAGCAGCACCCAGGCTAAGCCAGAAATATCCTCAAAACAGCTCGTTAAACAAATTCAATGGAAGAAAAAAAAAAATAATAAAAGCTTATAAAAAGAATTGCCAAGTGGCAAGGAAAATTACTTTTTTTCCCCCCCGACAGCTAAGTAACACGACAGTTGCAATTGATAGAGCAAATTAAATTCTAAATGTACTGGTGATTGGATAGATATAATTTTCCAAGTGTTACAGACACATAATAAGTGCCCTGAAATGATACAGAAGTCCAAGTTTAGCTGTCTGGGAACACTGGTGCACTTTGCAGTATCTACCATGTCACTCGTCAACTCGTTGATCTTATCAGCACATTTGCAGTCTGAGCAGAGCAGCTGTCTCCGCTTGGTTTTTATTTCTATTTCTGCATTAGAAACAGGTGGGCAAGCTCAGAGAGCTAACAAGTTTCTCTTTGATGTAGAGATGGACAAATCCTCTCATTAACAGAATGGCCTTCTAAAAATCATTATGGGGTATTTTTAGTCCCATTTCATTTTGGTATTTCTGTATAATTGCAGCTCATTAATCACATACTTGTTTCTAGAATCTATCAGTTACAGGCAACAAGTAGGATCAGCCTGTGGCATCTACAAACTACTACTTTCAACATATTGCTGGATAATTTTACTGGGGTAAGATTGGCTGCTTCAGTCACACTGGAATAGATCTCATTCTCTAATTAAAGAAATTAAACTCAGTTAAACAGGTCAGGCAGAAATCTGCATAGACCCTCCCAGCAAAATCAACTTACAGGTGGGAATTAGAAATAGCACGTGTTCAGAATTACAGACACAAAACCAGGAGAAAAACAAACGCATACCATGTATTGCAAATATGCCTCCTCACTCAGTAATGCTCTTGGATAGATTAATATTAGGATCAGCACATAGAAATAGCATTTGATTAAGATCAGCACAGAGAAATAGTGTTTGCTACATTTCACAAGAGTGCAGAGCCCCTCTCATGGATGTGGGCAGAGTAGCTGAACAAACTATCTGCTTGCAGCTCTGGCAAACATGCACTAAAGCTGTTCCATACAATCCAAACAACTCCAGGCATTTGTAATACATGACTAGCTAGGTCAGCCTTTATCAGACAAAAATGCATAGCTTGGAACATTAAATCCAGAAATGAGATTGTTGTTTTCCAGAAAGTTTTCAAAGCCTTGAGGTATCAGCTGAATGACTTTTCTATTTTCAAGTCAGACGCAGTAGACAGTCTCTCCAAACCAGTCAGCCAAGATTTAAAAGCACCAAGAAACTTCCCAGTTTAGAAGGATAAAGGTGAAAGCAACATGAAAGTTATAACACCACCCACACTGTTTCCCAACAGTCTGTTAGTTCTGGATGTTGAGGAAAGGTTTTTGCCTGTGCAAGCTGAAGCCTATTGTTAGAGTGAGAAATTCAAGAGTCATAGGATCATGAAAAATCTACCTCAGAGTAGCAGAGCTCCCTGTTAGCAGGACACACTCTGGGTTCTGTCACAGCCCAGCAGTCCTTTAACACACACTGTGCAAGACTTGACAAACTGCCCCCAGGCTGAGTTCCCAAATTAAAAGCAATGGTTTGCCAGAGGAGTGGTAGACCCCACTTTTTGCCAACTCTGCCCAACCTTGCCATCCAAAATAGTTTGTTCCCACAAGATCATCAGGCATCAGAAAGCAATGTGTATCTACCTCAATCTGTGTATCAGCACAGCTTTTCTGGAACAGAAAAAAATATATTGAACCAGAAACAAAAACTGCTCTCTGTGATGGCAGAAATGGTTGTGTGGGTCTGACAGCAGTTGGTACATGTGCTACACCCCCTGGGATTTCCAGCTACAGATGACTTTTCCACAAGGCCAACCTGCCAGCTGTCCTGCTCCCAACTCTCTGATCACTGCTGGACCAGCAGTTATCAACGAGGAGGTACAACCAAACAGAAAGGAGAACTGGTCACATTCTACTGTTACAAAATCTCTTACCTTACTGACGGCTATACCCGAGGAATTTCTCGCTGACATTTTAATTCAAGGAGCAAGAGAGATCCACAAACTGCCCCACCATCCACACCTTCAGCACTGCTGACCAGAAGCAACTGGTTTGACCAGGGGCAAACCCACCTACCTTCAGTACAACACACTTCATACATCAGCAGGTGCTCCAGACCTTCTGATTTGTGAAAAACCACCTGTGTAATATGACATGTGACCACCTGGGCAATATCGTGACCAGCTGAAGGAACCCCTTCCTGACCTTGGCTTTTACCTTGAGGCACAAGCATTCACTCTTCAGCCCTTAGTAAGCACATTTCTCCTATCAATACTCAGTCCCCAGAGACAATCTGACCCTAGAATTATGTCCTCTGTCTCACAGCCCATCTCAGCCACGTTGAGGAGAGATTTACCTCAATTCAAACGTTTCTCTGGCTGAGTTACACAGTGCCACAGTGACCTTTTAGCACATACCCCACAGGACTGTATGTGACTAGAATTTTTGGCCGGGCATGGGAAACGTGCAACTGACAGAAACACACTGATTTGGGGGTTTTTTGCCACGCCATAGTTTGAAGTTGATAATGGAAACCCAGTAGCAGTTCAGTGCTTGTTCACCATTTGAGGAGTGAGAGCTGCCTGGGGGCTCTGCTGAGCTCTATTTCAATACCTTGATTTGCCATTGGAAACACAACACCCACAGGCTTCTCATGAAGTGTTCCCACCTAAGGGAGAGAAGATGTTTTTGGTTTTTTCCCTTCTGAGATGACAAGAATTTGGGCAACCTATCACTCCCATAGAAGCTGGTGGGTCCGCTGCAATGAGAGCTGGTCCTGGGGTGTTGTAAGACAGGCAAATTCCGAGGAGTTTGCTATAAATCTCTGAAGCAATATAAGAAATACATAAAACCAAACAATTTTCAGTTTCATTGATAATTTTCCATGCCTTGTAGCAAAAATACAAGTTCCACACTCCTGTGAGAAGACCCTGCTGAGGCACTTGACAAACCAATCAAGAAATAAAATAATTATGACTAAGATATGTTAATTTAGATATTCAAGATGTTTAATTCATTAGTGTATCAGAAAAGGCTCTTGTGTTCTGGAAGTCTGGAGCATTGCCAGCACTAAGCACTACTGAGAGAATCATAGAATATCTTGGATTGGAAGAGACCCACAAGGATCATCAAGTCCAACTGATGTTCTAGCCCAAGTCAATATTGATAACTTATATTCCAGAAAATGCTGCCTTTAAACCAGATAATTTCTTCTCTAGAAAGGACATGCAAAGGTTATAAGTCTCTTAGGGAAGAAATAAGACTTATTATTCAAAGAAGGACAGGCAGCCGAACAAGTGCTGAAAAATGTACTACAAAATTTTCTGCTCTATCCCCTAAGCAGAGGAGGGCTTAGAACAAATATCTGAGTTTCAGAAGTAATTCTATTTTTAAAAAATGCAGAACATGGCAGCTGAACGAAGAACACTACAAATAATCTCATTTAAGGTGCTTGCTCTGCCATCATCTACATTAGGCAGAGGGAGGGACAGAAAGAGATTACCCTAATATTTACTTTTTCTCTGTGATTGTCTATGCTTCAAAACCCAGTTTTAGCATCCTTGTTCAGTGTTTTCTGTCCATTCCTTGCTGCCTTGACTAGTGGGATTCAATATATTAATATGCATTTTGCCAAGCTCACAGAAGGCTGACCACAGTGTCAAAGCTGTGCTGGCAGAGTCAGCTCCACCTAACGCTGGAATTCAAAGAGCATTTAATACATCATGAAAAATACTGGCCTCAGCCTGCAGACAACCATGTGTCTGTCTCACAGATTTCATATTCCATTCAACCAGCTTCCATCTTTATGGCAGCAGGCTGGATACTCAAACAGGAGCATAGTTTTGCAGAAATTTGTCTGCTCTTTTTGCAAGGAGCTGCCAATGCTATTGTGACTGGGATATCAGAAAGAAAAAGTAGAAGAGATGTTTGAAATTGAAAGACAATCTTGAAAAATTTTCAGCACACACCATCAGTGTTGCATATCTGGAAAGCATTGCTTTGGCTTCAGATGCTTGAGAAAGTGTCTATTCAAGTGGAAAAAAACATTCTCAATTCTGTAATTATTTAGCACTGTAGAACACATGATAATTTTATTCAGCCTTTCTTCACTGCTGCATTAAAACAAGATAACAGTTTTCACAACAGCTGACTCTTCCTGTCACCAAAAAGAAAGTGTTTGGTACAATCAGAGAGGAACGAGCACCTCTGCCTAGCAGCCCTGCAAATTAGGAGAAAACCTTCAAATCAAAAGAACACACAGACACAAAACTCATTATTGCAGATGCAAGGATAAAGAAAAAAATTTTCTCCAGTGTTCTACAATCATCTCAATCAATTTCTATATGCAGTAAAATCTGTTCACTTTTAACTATAATCACAAATAAGTAGAAGAGATAGAGAACTGATGAAAGGAAAAAGCAGAACAGGTCTGTAAATGGAATACTTGAAGGAAATGTAATGCTGGTAGACACTTTCTACATAAGGTTGCAATTTGGTCCACATTAAGTACCTAGAAAGCTACAAAAACAGTCTGTCTGAGTTAAAATGTTCTGTTCCCATCCAGTGGCAATGCCATCTAATGGGGGACCACCCGAGGAGCAGGGGCTTTCTTCAGTTCTTGGTTTCTCTCCCGAGATTATCAATAGCAGCAATGGTTCTTTTCCTCTTGAGTGACATTTGCACTGTGGAAATGTCATTATAAAAGCCCACCAGATCTCCACAGACAGCAGTCAGCACCTAGGCAGCTCTGGGGAGGTGGACTGGTCCCCGTTTGGCAGACACGTGTGGCCTGGGGCTCCAGCAGCAGGGGCTGTGCTGTTGGCCTGGTGCTGGCAGGAGGAGCACATGCAGTGACTGTGAAGAGCAGATGTGCTTGCTGGTGTGAGCTGCTTCCAGCCAGCACAATTCCAGGTTAGTACTCCAGATGAATTGCTACAGGCAGCCCTTCTGCCTGCTGAAAAGATCATCGCCAATCAAAGCAGGTCATTCTACCTCCTTAATTTGACATTATTAGATGAGAGCTTCCTTTAAGGAGTGCAGCTTCCTTTGGGGTGGACTGACTCCAATAAAGCGTTGAACTAATTTGAACCCTGGTTCACCAGGAGATGTGCCATCTCCAGGTCTGAAAAAGTTATTCAAGAGAAGAGAGCTTGAGCCTTTCATAATTAACATGCAACACTGGTTGCCACACAGGGAGCAGGCACAGTTATAATAACTCAGAGTCAATAATTCATAAACTATAATGCATTATTAATCAATTATTGAGGCCTGAATTACATTTAATGAGATTAAGCTGATTGGAGCACTAAGCTGTTTGAGTCACATTGATTTAATCAATGTGCTTAATTAAACTGTGTACATTTTCCACATGATCATTATTTCCCCGTATCCTGCATAAGTGGTCCCTGCAATTCACATCCTCTGCTGTTCTTTGCTCAGGAATTGCACTTTGCTGCAATTTGTATTTAAAGGTAAAGGGCTTGTTTCTTCCTAAGAAAAGATCAAAGTTGCAAAACAACCATCTAAATAGCTTATGCAAGCAAACTGAGAAATGTTAGAATATTTTTTCCCAGCAACTGTGTCTTTTTTATTCCATAGGCTTACAATGAGACCAGGTCAAGGCACCTCATTAGTCTCACTTTATCCCTCACTCCAGCTCCAGGAGCATCTGCAGATTCAGTGGCATGAGCATGCTACCATATCTATCCCAAAAACATTACTCTATCCTCCTTTAGAAACATACTTAGACAAAAAATGTTCTTCAAATACCCAGAAGACTATATTTAAGACAAGCAGGTGTCATTATCTTTTTTGACAGTATTCATAATGGTTTCCTCAGCCATGAATAAACAGGATACGTGGTGACAGAAGAGCAACTCAAAATGACAGGTATTACAGATGTAAATCCATTTACTAGCGTCAGTTTTGTTTAATTTCCCTCACCTCTACTGCTAATTATCTGGGGCATTTTGGGTTAATTTTAAACCCCAAAATTCAGATCTATAGTGCTACCCACAGCAAAAAGGATACTCATTAGGTGTGTTGACTCTGGAATATACAACACACTGAATAATCACTATTATTAATGGAGATGACAACAGTACAATCAGCCATGAAGAGTTCTACAATTCCTTTGGGACAGTTTGAGTCGTTATTCTGTGTTAGCACCTACCAGAATGGCACCTACACTACATCATGTCTCAGAGGTGTCCTGCCCCTTCCCTTCTCTAACTAAAGGCGAGAGCAAATCCATCCCAACTCAGGGCACAGCCAGGAAACACCTCCTGAAAAACATTCAGAGTGTACACCGCTCTTTTCTGACCAATCATTTTGCTTTTAGTGCTTTCAATTTCACCACGCTGTTAACATTAGCAACATATCAGTGTCCTTTACTTTCTTAACGAGAAGACAATTTTATCATTGCCTGTGCATCAGTGTTTAGATATTTTCCTTACACTTTTTTGAAGTTAATCTGTCCATTTGCTCTGTCACTTACAACAGTATCCTACTGCTTGCAGGGTCTACTCAGCGGTCTGCCAGGGAGTTTAGTGGAGTTACACACTGCACGCATGCATAAATAATACTGTGAATTAAGAGTTTGCAAACTATTACTGAGTACACATACATGCTGCTAACACTGTCTTCACTGGGCTCTGTGTGTGTGGCAAACAAGAAAATCAGAGCTCTACAAACACCTATTAATTCATCAAGCAGGGAGTTGGCACCAAGATTTGGAAGCTTTATCATTCTCCTCATTTCTGCATTCATTTGAGATGGCTCTGAAAGATGCTGGGAATTTCTCTCCCTTCAAAAAGCCCTTTAACTCTCATCAGAAATAAAAGAAATAAAGTCACCCCCACACACTCAGAAGGCTTTTACCTTTATCACAAGACCACGAAGGATACTGTAGATAGAATGGATATTAAAGTCATCCCTGCTAGCTGGACGCTCAGTCTTCATCTGATGGCAGGAAGATAAAGTTAAACAGCAATCACAAAAAAAACAAGATAGACCCTCTCAGTTTCTATTTGTTCAAGTCTATGGAGTTTCAAAGCACAGCAGGAACCACTGAGCAGCCCCAGGTACCCACAGACACAGATCAAATTTGAGTGGAGGTTGTGCTGACCGTAACCGAGTGGTTGCATTGCAGAGCCAAAGCACAGGAAGCCAAGGGGTTCCCAGCTCATTTCTTTCTGTCTTCATGTCAACTTCAGAACTGAACATTTAATAAAAAATTATTCAGTACACCACCATCACATAAAAGGCAGATATAAAGAGAGGAAGGAGAAAGGAGCCTAAACTGAATATCAAAGTCTCACACAAACAAGGCATAATGAAGGAAAGAAGCAGCCCATTTTTCTTCCCTTCAGCTTGTGCTTTCTATTAACAAGGTGCACGTTAATAAATTTAACTCAGACAAATTTAACCATCCTAGGACCACATTAATCAAAAGCCTGACAAGAGCAATCTGAAACAGTTGAGGAAGGGAAATAAAGCACAGCTGGCACAGAGGATGCCATGCCCTCACTCTCCCTGGGCTGCTCCCACTCCATCAGCATTTCCAACACAAAATAACTCCTTCCCACTGCACTCCTACCAGGCTGATCCTGCTGCCTTCCCAGTACTCCTCACACACCCAAGGCCTCTTCATCCATGATGTTTCCTTATCCCCATGTATCTATGCCTGAGAAGGATTTAGAGTCTTTCAGTATGATCATGTGCAGGAGCTACAAAGCCCTGGTGAGATTTGTGCCATGGCATTGTTGAAAAGAAACTCCCAAGGTACAGATTAACACGTGTAACAAAGGCAACATAAATTTGATAGGAAATCAAAATTACTATAGCTGGAAACTAGGCATTGGCCTGAACCAGAAGAAAAAAACAAGGGCTGTCCATTTTTATTCATTACCTGTGTGCCAATTTCCCCAGTGCTGGAGCTCCACGTTCCTTCTCAAGCTGAAATACCCATGCACGGAGACTGCACAAAGCTATGGGATTATTGCAGGGAAATCCTCTACCCTTTGCTCTCTTCATATTTAACTCTAAGTTTTTGCTCTTGAGTTATGTTTTTAGCATGGAAAACATTGAGAAACAGGTCCTTCCATCAGCCAAAACCCTTCACAGAATGATGGGTATGTCATAAGAAATGACGAAACTGAGAAGTAACTGCTGATCAAAGCCACACAAAGCAGCACAAATTACACTAAGTGCATCCCCAAAAGCCATAATTGTCCGAATTACTCAAATAAAATAAGCACATACATGATTATTCAGATTTGCCTACAGGCATCCCCACAGCATAAAACATGGTGTGCTGCCTCGCTGCTCTTCCACTTGATAAAACAATAAATATTTCCATCACTTAAGTGTATTGGTGTTTACTTTTACAGTCTTGACAACTTGAGTGAAACTCTGTTGCCTTGACAATGTCTTTTCCCCAAAAAAATTTCTTTTTCTTTTGGACAATTGGGGTTACTACATGTTCTATTTTGATTGAGTTCCATGGGTTCATGGATAGATGTAGGAAGTAGTGCAAGGCCTCAGAGGAAGAGTTTAATGGTGCAGGATTTCGTGGCATTTCAGGGAGAACGACAAGCTCCCACTAGCTTCACCTATTATCACAATGCAGGAGACATTTATTTCTATTGAAAATAAAGAGGACTTAAGGCACATAATTGGGATTTGAACCCAGATGTAGTATATTAAATGGTCTGAAACATTTGGAAGAAATATCTGTCCAAATTGTTCATAGATGCCTTATGAATCTTTCAGCAAACCTGGGCTGAATAAGCAAGCCAAGCCTTGTCTTTGCAGACAGGTTAATGACCTTTGAAAACATGCCAGGCTCTCTTCTAATACTGCAGGAAGCAGTCTAATATACTCTGAGAATACAGAGCTCCAGAAAATGGCCATGCCTCCCAACATGGTCACATTTCCATCATGACACTTCCTTGAAATTGTATTTTTTTTGCTTTCCTATGGCAAAACATACCTTCCAGAAAGTCCTTTCAAAGCCAAAAGAGCAAAAGTCCAATGTTTAGGATATAGATTCATCACGTGACTGACTCACTCCAAGCCCTTACTTAGATAAACCCAAACATTAGCTCAGCTTTTGCTCTGTACCACCATTGGAAAGGGCTTCTCACCTGGACAGAAAAAACTTGTTCACTGCATGCCTCTTCCAGATGGCTCCAATCCTCAAACAAAATATTCCAGTTTACTTTCAGTTGCCCCCTTGAGACCTTCTGCCATGAGGTGTCAGCAAATAACACCTGACCAGGTGATGATCACCTGCCCTGTGCCAAAGGCTGCTTTAGATACCCAACTTCCCCCTGCACAACTCCCACCCACTGGTTTTCTGTGTCATCATTAGCATGGAACAAAAGTTCTCGAGGGCAGGAATTCTCTCTTCAAGCCAGGCATGGACAGCCACACTTAAAGCTGTGCATGCACGTTATAAATTCCCATGTAGCCTGTACTTGGCTATCTTGCTCTAATACTTCAATTGAGAAAAGCACACTAATGATATAAATTTGTTAATCCAGGGTAAAAGCTGAATCTGTAATAAAGTTATTACAGTAAAAAGGTATGAGCTGTGGATGACTACACTGTAGTGTCAGCATAGCTGCAGTCACTCTGCTCTAAATCTGGACCAAAAAAAGATAGCAATAACTTTCACCAACTCTCCTATTTCAGCTCCCTTTTAGTTGAGAAGTCTGCAACGAGTACTGTGGTTCATTTCACAGAATCCCTTTGGCTACTTCAGGCCTAGTATTAAGTGAGGTAATGAAAACTATTCATTTAACACCCAAATAGATCTTAAGACAATTTAAATATTCCCAATCCTCAAAAGGTCTCAACCTGTGTTATGTTTGAAGAGACTAAAAAAAAACAAACAAAAAA
>WEKY01046625.1:255347-271837 GCA_013390045.1 Picathartes gymnocephalus
AAAAAAAAAAATCACTGTATACCTTGTTCCTGATTTCAGAAAATAAAACCAACCTACATATAAGTAGTCAGTGATTTAGGCTTTAAAATCAAAGCTAACCCAATGTGATGCTAATCAGAATCTTCTCACTTGCTGTTGAGTTACAAAAATGTGCATATCTTAATCTTGTTCATCAAGGCCACTGAAGGCCTAAATCTTTGGCTGTCACAACAAAAAACAACCAGCTCTAGATATAAAATGGCAATATGATATTTTCTATTAAACAGTACATCATCAGTATGGTCTCAGACAGAATGCAAGGAGCTGTATTGTGTCCAGATGGATCTACTGGGCACAGTGGAGGAGCTGGAATTTCACCAGAACACTTCAATTGCTGGTCCAGCTGGGAATGACTTATCTTGGGTTTGGGGTTTTTTCCCAAATTTAAGACTTCAAAATACATAAGTCATTTCAATAGGGAACATAAAATACCAAAAATAAATTAAAAACAAATCTTGTTGAATTAGTTATTTCACAATTTTTTGCTGCAGGAGATATTTGATTTTGAACTTCTCAAATGTTTCAAATCACTGAAGAGAAATTAGAAGTACAAAATGATATCAGTTCTCCTCCCACCTCCATGCAAACCTGTAAAGAGCATCATAATTGGTTATTACTCATATTTATGTTTCTTTTTCCAAAATGAGAAAGAACAGAAAAGCAGCACGTTCACAAAAGAGGTTGTTATTGTCACTGCTGACATGAGCACAACTCACCAGCATCTTTTTAATGCTTCCTTGGGCTACTTACAGAATTGCTCCAGGTCATCTCTGTTTTTAGACTCAGGCATGGCAGTGATTGTGAGCAACGGGCATGGATTTCCTCCTAGAGTCTGGCAGAGAGTCTGCTGCCTCCAGTAAACCTTCTTAGGGTTCCTATTTTGTTCCAGAATATCAAGATGTGACTGAAAAAGCAGGGAAGCAGATTTATAAAGGAGTTCACAGTCTATAAAACCTGATTTTATTCCAGTAGCTGTATATTATTATTGATACCAATTTCATATCTTCCTAACTTTCCAGCTCCTCTCTTCTGCCAGTTAATATCACCACCTTTTACACCCCACAAATATGCACAAGCTATTCACAATACACCCCAGATCACTGAAGTGGCACAGAATATTTATTTTTATATCATGGTCTACTTGAGGATGTCCCTTTTCATTGCAGAGGGGTTGGACCACATCACCTTTAAATGTCCCTTCCAGCCCACACTATTCTATGATTTTGCCTGAAGTGTTCCTAGGTGCTTTTGTTAGCATAGTGAAATTTCTATGCATATGTGAAATTCAAAAGAGAAGCATTTACTCTTTATATTTTAATAAGGGTTTTGTAGAAATGTGAGAAAACTCACCACTTTTGAACATTTACAGAATTGATTGCTTAGCTGTCAAGCACATGCCAGTGAAACTCAGTGACAACTCCATATCAGAGGCAGCCAAAAAGTTTATATTGAAACAACATTTTGTACAATCAGGAGTGAGAAATTTGAAGAGTGTCTTTCCAAGAACTTATTTTAAAAGGGAGGGATTTTCTCCCCACCCCCAAAGTTTATGACAGTTTTAAACAATTCTTAAGTCCAACAGCTTCTTGAAAAATTTGAGAAAAAGAACTGGCAGCTTAGAAGAAAGACTTTTTGGAACAAATTATGATTGCCTCATTAGACACAGAGCCACTTGTCACCCACACAGCAGATGAAGTGCGGTTCTCTGTCTGCATGGCAATTGCAAGAGGCAGGAGGAGTGTGAGTAATGCCCCTGCAGGGTGCTGCTGAGTGCTGGGGAGCCCCAGTCATCTCCCAGTTGGCTGGAATAGGTGCAGTGAGCACACCTGTCCTCACAATCACTAAACCTCATCAGTTCTCTCAGTGACCCTCACAGGGGGATGGCTTTGTCCCTATGAGTCAGGGTTAAATTTTAATCCACATTTGTGGAACACCACATTCCTGTTCCTCAAATCTTGGAGCTCACCATGTTTCAGACTGCTTCCCCAGCATCCAAATAGAGCCATGGAAAGACAGCTGAAATTTACAGTCAGCTATGTTATAAAACAATTAAAATACAGATCTATAAAGTAAATTCAATTATTAGATGCATTTAACAATCTCACATAGATACAGAGAACTCAACATCATCATTTACTTATGTTCTGGTACCCAGTGAAACTTAATTGGGTACAGCTACCACAGATTTCAGCTAGATATCAAAACAATTAATACTGTGATATAAAAAGAGATAAATTACTGTTCATAAAAGAAATGTAATTACTAATGGACAAGAAGTAATGAACTGCAGAGCACATCCAGTTCAAGTAGGATTCTGCAATATTTCCTGCAAATATGCCTATAACCATTAAATATATATGATATTTTAAAACATTTTCAAATTACTAACTCCATATACAAGTTTATCTTCTTCCCCAAAGCACTATGTATTTAATTGAGCCCTTGGGTTCATAATCACTTTTAATTTATTATTGATATGTAAAACCAACACACTTCACCAGTGGACAAGTGCTTTAAAATGCAATCTACTGATGCACAAACCTGATTTAGTTTATTTACTGTGGAAATAAAAGTAAAATGGAAATGTGCATAGTGCATCACTTGCCATTTTAAATTAGCCCAAGCAAAGAAGTCTTTCCGAATTATTAGAAGTGGTGATTTTGCTTTGGCTAGAGATGGACATGACAATGTATCAATCTTTTCCAGCCGTAATTTCCATTTTCCAAACTTTATGGTCTGTATTGTGTCTGAGTTCAGCTAAACTTTTCCTGGGGCAAAATTCCCTTTAACTTCAATGAGAATTTTCTTTGAAGAGACAGTGAAAAATTTAAAGACCTGGTCCTGCAAGCCTAGGAATAACATCTTTTTCATCTCTATTCTGTTCATTCAGGAGCAGGTGAGATATTCAGTGATTCCCAGAGTATACAAACTCTCCAAGTCTCTCTTGCTTTATGCCAGCAGAAAATAGAAATCAATAATAGTAAAATAATGATGATGCACTGCATCTATGTGAAATGTATGGTGGGGAATAAGTCCAGCCAGTTCTTCAGTATGGCATTTGGTTTTTACCCTGCAGACTGTGGATATTTGTGCCTTCAGGGCTAAAGGTCAAACCCCACCAGTGGAGCATGCACTCTTCCCCATGGAATTTTAGGAGTAACTGTTAAGGTACTGACGAGAAGTGAGCAGACAGACATGTTATGGACTGAAGGCTGGACTGGCCTTCTCCCAGATATTGGAAGCAGCTTCTTTGAATGTCTGTAATGGGATGCAAAACAGTTGACAAGAGGCTTTCTTGAGTGGGAATCAATCTAAGCCTAACCCTTCTGAGCAGCACAGTGAGTCCTGGGGGAGGACACCACCCCCTGGAAAGCACAGCCTTCAATATCTGGTTATGGCAAACTGATACCATTATAAAACACAGTGACCTCAAGCTTCACCAACCCACACAGGCATGTCTTGCCCAAAATAAAATGTCTTGATAGTGGAAACTGAGGTGAGAAGAAGGGGAAACTGATCTACTGGAACTGTGTGGTTTCATTTGCACTATCATCATTCTCATCTTTAGCACAAAGCAAAGCTACTCCCAGAACTATTCATTTCACTTCTTTCATCCTATCTCCCCTTCAGATCCTGGTCTCCCCTACATCAATTATAGAGAAAGCACATTGGATGTATTTCCCAGAAAATTCCCTTACCGTCCACTTCTGGCCAGAAAAGGCTGTGGAAAACAAATCCATGCCCAGCAAAAAACTTGGTACAACTCAATAATTAGATTTATGCTTTGGAGTTGCACTCTTTTAGTTTCTGTACTGACAGCACTGGTGGGAGTGTCACAAATTCCTACTGACACTCCAGCTGGCACCAAGGAAAGAGCTGGTAAAGTACCAGATGAGGTCCAGCAGCCTGGTAATGCTGGGTGCAGCTCTGGCAGCTGGGCTGTTACCCTGTGTCAGGAGGAGGATCAGGCAGCACATCTGAGTTGCCATTAGGTTTAACCTCCTGCTTCCCAGCCCTTCAGGAGGAGGATCCTGCAGCCCCAAGTGAATGGAGACCCCTTTGGTCTGTATTATGGCTGGCATAAGCACTAATGATTTGTACTCAGCTGATCCCACAGAGAAATCTCTTTTCTCCTACAACATTCTGGGCTTTACAGCTGCCAGGAGCTGCAGCTGTAAACAAGGCAATTACACCACCATGATCACAGAATGGTTTCAGTGGGAAAGCACCTTAAGCATCATCTCATTCCAACCTCCCTGCCATGGGCAGGGACACTTTCCCCTTGTGACCAGGTTGCTCAGAGCTCCATCTAACAAGGCCTTGAACACTCCCGGGGATGAGGAGGTGTGAAGGAAATCCTCTGTGTCATCTCAAAATCTACACAAGCAGCTCCAGCCTGTCAGGGCCATTATCTTATCTAGGGGGACATGTCAGTATTACCATCATTGTGGAGTAGGTGTAGGGGTAGTGGTAGGCCAGGTAGCAGACATCGTCTTTGTGAGGGAACTTGATGCTGAAGGTGAGGGTGTAGTAGAACCTTCCCCTCACGCCGCCTCCTGCAGCTGCACTGCAGTGGTAGTGGTTTCTGGAAGAATAAAAAGAGGAGGAAAGTAAATGCTTTTCACTTCTAGATGTGCGTTTGAAGCAGCCATGAGAAAAATAAGCATTCAGAGAAGCATCCACACAACAGAACAAAGCCCAGCAGGGAGCTAGGAGTCAGAAGTGCAGGTGGCAGTGCAGGGCACAGCCAGACACGTGCTGCTGAGGGATGGCAGCACTCCCCTAGGAAAATAACATCCATTATTGCTTCGTTTTGAGAAGATGCAAATAAAGAATCAGTCAGCTAATAGTAGCTCATATAGCAGAGTCCAGACATATTTAAACTATGCAGTCAGCTAACATTGGTGTATTTCTTCAGATATCCACATTATCTTGCTCAGAGATGCAGGTTCCTATTCACAGCCTTGAACAATGCCATGAGAAAATACTCTGCAAAAAGCCTAGAGATTCAGAAAATATGAATGCCCTGCCAAACCAACTATTCAGTTCCACCACAGGAAGAAAAGTGATATTTCAGGAATAAAAATAAATAGGGCATGCATAAAAGTATTTCAGATACCATCAAAGTCACTTTGCTGAGTAAGAAGAGGAGGAGAGTGGGCTTGGATAGAGACTGGACATGAAGGAACAGTGACTTCATACAGATTTGCCAGTTGTGACCTACCCAAAAATTTCTCTTTGTATCCCTCTTTTTTGAAGACTTAAGCCACCTCCTCTCAGGGAGCAGTGAGGATCAGCTGCTTCCTAAAAAAATAGGAAGCTGAGCTTAGTGTGGAAGCCAGAAGAGAAGGGAACTCTCGAGGCAGGGTCATCTCCCACAGCACCTGATCAGGGCATGCCTGGGGACAGCAGAGGGGTTCAGCCACAGGTCCAGCTCATCAGACAAGACTGTGGTGCTGAGGCAGGTCTGGGTCCAAACAGCAGGTCAGTGCATGGGTCACGATCCAGAGCAGGTTTTGTAGCAGGGACTGAGCTGAAGCGTCACCACAAGAGAGCTCTGGGTGAGGCTGGTCAGCAGTGACAAGGTCCAAGAGGGCTCACAAATCCTTGACACTGCCTTTAATAAAATTCTTGTAGCAAGCTTCTCAGTCCAGTGTCAGGACCTGCTCTCTTGCAGGAGAGTTACTCTGATGAAGAGATGACTTCAGGCTGAGTAGGAAAGTTTGCTTTCAGCACAGATGAAGTGACAAATCATGCACTTTAGGGAGAAGCCTCAGAGCAAATTGCATCCATAAGTACATTTCAAACAATATTTTTCCCACATTGCACCAATTATGCTGTTGCCAAACCTTCTGATTCAGAAGGACTGTGAGGTTTCTTTGACAAATGTTATCATCAATGTTGCATTAAAATGCAAAATAGAAAAGGAACCAAAAGATGCAATTTCAGCTCCTGAATTTTACAATACTAGTTTATTTTGCTGCTGTTCATTTTTATTCAAAGGGGTGGAAGAGAAGATAATTATTCTCATCAAATTCTCCAAAATAATCAGCTCTTTTTCATAAGGGAGACACAATACAATGCTGCTAGGTTTTCACTTGAATTCAATAGTTTGGAACATGTGGGGTGAGTGATACTGACTGGATCAATAGATAGTGCAGGAACACTGAGTCACAGTGGCAACCTGAAAGGTCTGTGATTTTATTCTCAGTTGAACCCTTTACCCTAACATTTCCTCTGCAAATAAAGATCTTAATATTGGACAAAGAGACTCAGAGAAAAAAAAATATTCAATAAACCCACAAATATAGAAACATGTACTTAGCATTTATATGTCTATTTCAGTGGATTGAGGGTTAAAGTCTGGTGGTTTTTTTGAAGTCAGAACAATGACATTTAATATAGTTCCTGTTAATTTTGACAGTGAAGGATAATTAAGAACCATTTCCTGCATAGCGCAGAAGGAAAATGCTCATCTCCATGGCCTCTATTATGCTCAGTGTCACTTGGAAGGTTAGATCACCTTATGCATAAATAGTAGTCACAAAAGTGCTGAATTCTTCCAAGTCCTCCCCTCCAAATTCCCATTTGTAGTTAGAGGTGTGGGAGGAAGCAGATCTTTTCAGGCAGACACTGCTTAAATATCTCACATAGACATTATGCCCACCTGTCCCCAATAGTTCAGAGTAAAGGCTTCTCCCTCTGTAGTCTGTAATTCTGCAGCCAAGTGTCCTCTCCTACCTAAAACGGCCACTTTACCCCATGGGTTTTGCAGCAGGAGACAGCTCTGACCTTGATGCTACACTGGTAGTGAATGTTCCTCACTCCTGCCTGCTCAGACAAGATCCTGAGGGCAGGGATGCACGGCGCTCTCACAGCTCTGCTCAGCAGCACACTTCATCTTTGTTCTGAGCATCTCTGCTGTTCCACCTAGCTACCCACCCAGAAAAGACATTTCCAGATTTTTGAATCTCTTCGTGGCACCTGCTTCAATCTATAGCAAGCTGTCTGGCAGTAACAGGAAGCCTCCACGTGGCTTTGGGAGGCTTCAAGATTCTTCACTCATGCATGTAAAAGAAAAACCCCCTGTGTGTAAGCAGTGTAAATGATCATGAACTTTTGCTGCATATAATCTGGTCTCCTCACAATCCATTATACAAAGCAGTAGCTCTGACTATTTTTTAAAGAAACCTAAAAAAACCCCATTTTTCCTCTCTGCCTCCTTCTCCTCCTACTGCTGTCAAGCCAAAATAGCTCTATTGCTTCCTTTTTCCTTCACCAGATTGATGTTTTTTAGTTCCTCACCACTTTTTCATCACAACACTCTACCGTATCAGCATGGAGCCTAAAGTAACAAGCAAGGAAAAGGAAAGGAAAAAAGACTCTGGAAACAGCTGGTCCCAACTACCTTGTTTGTCTTCTCTTTCAAAAACATGTTGAAAGTCTCTCATGCTTTCTAGAAACCAACACACTGGTTATTGGAAAGAAAAAAAGAGACCAAAGTGTAGTTTTCTCAATGAACATACAAGCTGTATCTACTGTGCCTTTCAGTCACTTTGTAGTAATGAAATCATTTTGCTTGCTGCTCTCCTTCAGAAAAAAATGCACATTTCCAACATAGCAGCGATGAAGAGTTAACAATAATTATATTACTTATCTTCTACTCTGCAAGGTAATTTTTTGAGCTTAAAAAAATCTTTGCAAACACTATCTGATTAAAACATGCTTCCCCATTTATCTATTCCATTCTTTGGGTGGCAGATAAGTGACTAATTTTCCACCCTTTATAGGTGAGGAAACAGACACAGACAGGTGGATAAAGATGCAGGCAGGAAAGGAGCTGGGTTGCAACTGAGGAATTCAAAAGCACCAAACAATTCAGGAACAATCTCTCTTGGCCATCTGGTCTTTAGACTTCCTATCCGCAGCATTTAGTGTAGTAAAAAGCTCAGTTAGATGATGGAATATGGCATTTTCAGCTCAGATTAAATGGCCAAAAGAATGTCAATATCCCAGACTTCTGGGCCACTTCAAAACAGAGTTCAAATAGAAAATAACTGTTTATCACTTCTAATCTGCTGAGATATTCCCTAGGACCAAAACACTTCCCACCTGGAGTTTGGTGTCCTCATTTTCCACGTCTGGACTTCCTTACATTTCTAAGTGTGGCTATTAAGTGCAAGAGGCTTTAGTAACACCCTGGGTTCATACCATAAAAAGCAGTATTTAACAATTTACTGGGCATGGCTGTTATTTTGGGGTGTGCTACACTAGAAGGTGGACAATGCTCAACACAACTTCCTTTTCAAAGGCCAAATCTGTGATAAGGTATTTTTGTTGTCAATATTTCAGGCAGAATCCCAGCTGGAGCAGAGTATTCCCCCAGCCATTGTGCCATTACGGTGTTCAGTCGTACTGCAAAGGCCAGGTGCTCTCCGAGTGAGACTGATGCCTCACCCTCTCACAGATATCATTACAGCTGAGAGGTGACCTGCTAACGTTATGATGTTTACTTCATCTAATGTGATTATAAAGATGCTGAAAAGAGAAGACCTAGTTCTGACATCGTTATGATCACTAAACAGCCAAGTTTTAGTGGTGATGTGAGAACAAAACACTCCATGTACCTCATTACTATCTGACCTGACTACTGTCCGAAAATGCTGGAGGTTAGATAATATGCTTAGAATGAGACACAAAACCAAAGGCACAAGAACATTGTCATCAATTCAACACAGCTGCCATTGTTCCTCGAATAATTTGCCAGAAAGGAATATTATTCAGTGCATAAAAGCTGCCAAGATAGCAAGAGAATTAGATGATCTTATTGTAACTGCAACTGTTTATCATGGGTGTATCCTGTCACTTCACAGAGAGGCAATAAAATAGAGCAGAAATGTCACTCATCTACTTTTTGACAAGAGCTCTGCTAATATTCTCCACAATATAAGAACTCTTGTGAGACATATGAGAAAGGTACACAGTGACACAGCTGTGCCACAACATTTATCTTTATGAGTGAACTACCCCATCTTCAGGGAAGATGAATGCCAAAGATCGGCCAACCTGCTTCATACAGATATCTCACCAGTGAGCTTTTCCTCCCCCTGTCCTTCAGCTCAGAGGTGTCTCTCAGCAAAGGCCCTGCTGCAAAAGCAATTAAGGGCATCCTTGGGTTCCTCTGTATTTTTGAATGTATGTCAATTAATAACTCCTGGTTTATTAATAACTCCTGGTAAAAATAATTGAATGAGGTTCCCTTTAAAATGTGCAGCCCCACCTTACGATACCTGCGACCAGGGTGAATGGAACTGAAATGAGCTCTTCCCCCAAAACCCTGGCAGTGTGATATCGGTGCAGCAATCCCATCTCCTTTTCTGAGACAAAGCCTGAGCAGCCCCAACCACAACAGTTTCAAACTCCTCCTCCCTACAACTTCTAATTACTGAGACTCTCCTATAATTACTGAAATAAAAACATTAAAGTTTCAGTAGAGGTCAAAATGTATTTATGTGCAGGCACATTCTCGTGTATACAAGAATGTGAGAAGCAGGAACACACAATAAATGATAGACAACAAGCACTTATCCTAGATGATTATGTTGACATATAATTCAATGTACAGCTAGAAAACACAGAATATTCCAAATCAATAAAACTATTCTCTCATATATTCTGAACAAGGATCTGATTACAGGCTTAATTGCACAATCACAGCTTAATCTTGGAAGTCAGCTGCTGTTTAATCACTGCACAATAGCTGCCTTGTTAATGACACGGGAAGCCACTGCAATGGTATCCAGCATGAAAAGTCTGCCCAACCAGAAGCCCATGCTCAGAGAAGTCAGAGATTACAGACATGTAAATGGAAGCCACTGCACCACATATGTGAGCTCTTGAGGTAGAAAAGGTTAAGGTCAGCACATGAAGTCAGTAAAGAGTACTCGAAAAAAAATAAAATAGTTACTCAAATTGCTGCAGACAGATGACAGGTTGAAAGAGGATAATCTGCGCCTTCAACCCCTCCCCAACCCACCTTTGGGAAAAAAAAAAATTACAACAGAAATTGGGACAACTTGGAATTTTCTTCTGAGGCTCTGGCACACTGCAAAACCAGCCTGAAACAGGGAACTTGCACAAATATCAGCACTGAGCTTGTCAGGATTACTTTACACCACTGCTGTATATCCAACCCTTTCTTTAGCTCCTCAGCTCCTTCATCTCTTACAGAAGTCAGTGTGTGCAACAGAAAAACAATGATCCCATCCAGCTCTTTTCTTCCCAGGCAGGGGAAAAAGCCAATACTCTACCTCTCCTTTCCTTCTCCTGCCTCCTGGGCAAGAGAATTCTGCATGTTCCCTGGCATCTAATGGTGAGATCGCACTTGCAGCTGCTTCTGAAGGTGGAAGCACACAGCACATTGAGCCAGCACCAATTTAGAGACATTTGAACTAAGAGGCACTGATGGAGAGAGGCCCAGGACGTCAGTACAGTTAACAGGAACAAAACAGCAGAGAAAGGAAGGCACAGGTTATCCACCAAAAGTGCACTTACTTGTAGTAGCAGATGTCCCAGCCTGCCCGAGTCCAGCGAGGCCGGCCCTGGAGAGCTTCCTTCACTGAGTACATGACCAGCTGCATGCCTACAGAAAACAAGATAATTTCAGGTGATGTGACTTCCCTGGCTGGAAAAGACAGGAGTGGGAAGGAAAAGGGTAAACAAGAAGCATCATTATTTTGTCAGTGCTCTCTCTGTGGTAGTTTATACAGGATAAATACATTCCCAAAGCCTTGTGTTCTGTTCTGAGACAGCCATGTCTATACAAAACACCCCTCCAGAAGAAATGAGCCAAATGGAGTTTATTAAAAAATAAATTATTCTTCTGGTCTTTGCAAACCATTTTGTTTACAAACAGAGGAAGGGAAAGAAAATAATATGAATCAAGGCATCAACAAGATCAGTAATTTGTTTAGTCCAATATTTTATGCTTGGCTGCACTATTATTGAACTCTTAATCCTACCATAGTATCAGAGATGTGGTGCATCCAGTACTCTGCCTTCAGAAAACAGCAAGCAAAACTAGAAGGTTTTAGTTACTATTACACCTAAATAACACCTATGGTTCCATAAATGCTGGTAACAACAGCATCCATCTTTGTACCGCGTTATCCCAGGGCATGACTTCTTCCTGACCTCCAAAATTACCATTTCATGCCCTGAGGGGCAAGGCTTTCTCTGATCTGAGCTGCACGTCCATTACTCGCAGCTCTATGAAGCCAGCCCGTCTGCAGGGAGCTTCTGTACCGATTTCCTCTGCTGTAGCCACCTGCCTGCTCCTCAGGGCAGGGTGAGGCTGCTGCCCTGCCCAGCAGAGCTCTCTGCACAGCCTGTCCCTGGGGAGGGGCTGCAGGGAGGCTCCTGCCAGCAGCTCCAGGGGACCCAGCACAGGCACAGCTGAGCCTGGCAAGGATGCTGGCACCACTTCTGTGAGGGCACATTTAAGAAAGAAAAAAATGCCCTCCCAAGTATTTTTGCATGTGGATAAGTTGACCCCTGAGCCTTCTCTTGGCCGTTCTTGTGCTGGGGGGAAGTGATGTTTGAGAACGATTAATACTGGTGACATATTTGCATTAGCAGCTACTCAGTTCCCTGCTTCCTTTGGGTTTCTCTGTTAAACTCTCCAGCACTGCTGGAGCCAGGAAGCTTCAGCAGCAATGCCTGGCTGTGCTGTGGGGCAGCACTAACTCACCACAGCCAGGAGTAGCCTCTATAGTGCTGTTTTCTGAACCAGTGCTGTGAGTTATGTACAAGAGGCAATTCTGTGTTTGGTACCAGGACATGACCACCGTGAATTTTGAGAGACAGGACTGCCCAGATGCCCAGTTCATCTAAGTGATATGGGGCTCAGTATCTGCAGGGGTCTTGATATCCAGAGCGCCAGCTTCTGCCCTTCTCTCTGAGTCCAATGGACTCTCACATTAAACTGTTTCAGAGCAATGATTGATACTGCTCTGCCATCTCATTTTAGTTTAAAAAAAAAAAACAAACAAACAAACAAAAAAAACCCCCTCAGTTTCTCCTTTTACTAGCCTCATGGAAATGTTCTGTTTTAGAAAACAAACTAAAATCAGGGTTCTGATGAAATCTCATTATTTCCCATGGTAAAGTTAGTGAAAAAGGCTCCTGTCTTGCTCTGCTCCTGGCCACAGCTTCTCATTAAATATCCTTTCTCCTGATTTGAAAGTCACACAGTGCCATCTCACCAAGAGCAAATGGGAAAAATCAAACCAGACAAGTAACCAGGAGCTGTAAAGAATTGCCACCCAGGGCACTTTGGCACTGTGTCACAACTGGAGGCTTTTTGTCTCAGAGTGTGGGCATTAGCCCAGGAAAGTGCAGAGGGAATGTGACAAATAAACAGCATCTCTTACCACTGTTCTGTGTAAATGCCATGCATGTGCTGGAAGGGGCAGCGAGCCTCACTCAGCCAAGCCAGGAAAGCTGGAGCTTCACTGCCTGCTCGGAGCAGCAGAAGGAACCCACAGAGGAATTGTTTAATAGCCAACCCCACGAACAAGCCATCCAAAAGCCAGCCATGGCTTAGCCTCCCTCCTTACTCCAGATGGTATTTTCACATTTCTCTTCCAAATATATTTTTCATTGCATGCTTGAACATGTGAGTCATATGCACAGTTTCAGGTACACAAAATGAGATTATAAATACTGACAACAGCCAAAGCTGCGGATAAACAACCTTCCACCAATAACAGCCTGAATCTCTGGCTGCAAGAGTGAAGGCACTAGGGGCTACATCAAGGATTGCATTGTGGTTTAAAATAGGACAACAACATCCTTTACTTCCAGGCTCCTACCACACTGAATTCAGGTAAGCAGTAGAAGATGACCAAGAAAAAAATTGTTTTCAATTGGGATCTGTATGAATACTTGAACTTCAACCCTCTGGGGGTTCACACATACAAATGACAAGTGATTGCAACTTCTAATGTTCTTTGTTATAGGTACACTGAACCTCAGAGTTGTCCTGGTGATGCTAAAGGCTGTAGCCACAGGGCTTCAGGAGAATGCAAAGTTTAATATTATGGACTTATTAAGCATTCTGAGTCAGGTGTTGAGCTGGTATAAATTAACAGACCTCCATGGGAACAAACCAGAAAATAAACCCCAGCCTATGCCAGCTAAGAATTCAATCCACAGTCTCCTTGCAGAAGAAATAATTTCTCTTCTAAAATACATATTGAAAGATGGGATTTGCCCTGCCTGTTTCTGAACAATTCTGCCTTCCTCCTGAACCATGACAGGAACTCAAAGACAGCAGGGAACAGAATCTTTTATCATCATTAATATCAACAGAAATTTCAGTAGGTCTGAAGATGTCTTACTAGATAAAACCAAAGAATCATGAATATTTGTTTGAGGATTATCACATTTATTTAAATCTTAGAAGTACTTTCTAATCCTATGCTGCTCATTCGGTTCCAACACATTGTCTTTCCCCCCCAGCTCTCCCAATCCTAGTGCCATTCTTCTGTTCTGATCTATAAGCACAACAGTGACATTTATTTCCCTGCACAAATCCACTCCCAGGTCTCAATATCGAGTTTTCTCCTCAGTCCTCCTGAGGATAGACAAAAGTTCCTTGACAAATCTAAAGTGACTTTTTCAGTGGATTTCAGAGCAGATAAGACTGAATTTACAGTTTTCCTTATACTTATAGACATGGAGAGTTTGAAACCTTTAAGGCATTAAAAAGCTACTGTTGTGAAGAGAAGGCTACCCCAATTCCCCAAAGGCTCGTACCATAATTAAACTGGCTGTTGAACTTCTCACAGTTGATGATGTTGAAGCGATAGGGAACCACCGGCTTCATGTCACGGACCTCGAAGTAGAACCACTGGTGATGCTGGCTGCTGTTCACATCTGCATTCATAATTAGGTCATACTCAAACCTGTAAAGGAGAATAATAAAAGTAGTGGCCATGAACACATCCTATCTTCCACTGAACATGCTGACAGCAGGCTACACAGTCAAATTGATTGATATTTTGTGAGCATCCCCATCAAACACCATTAAATACTCACAGTATAATAATCAAAACATTTTGAGCTCTGTTTTCTTAATCATGTTCCTTCTGTGACATCCAGGTGTTACAAAGCATAATAAGCTCCACATCATCTAACCTGCTTCCCTGGCTGACCCTTTCCAAACCCAGAAGGCCACCATCCCCCATTGTGGTCCCAGCAGCAGGCAGGCTCTGCTACAGGGGTACTTACTCACGCACTTGGATCGCTTTCCGAAGGTTTCCCGACTCAAACTTGGAGAAAAATGTCAGACAGCCTGGAGCAGCTGGGCTGGAGCCACTGCTGGAAGGCAAAGCAAGGACACCTGTAGCAGGTTGCTTCAAAGATAAGCCTTCCCCAGCACCTTCTGTATACTAAAATAGGTTTTAGTAGTTGTTTAATAAGCAAGACCCTGGGAAGGAGGAAGAAGAGAACAAATCCATAATCTTTCTATCCAATGCAGCTTCTCTTTCTACTCTTGCTTAGTAACTCCAAATCACATCTTTCCTTTTCCCAGTAGTCTCTTTTGTCACTATCCATGTTTGCTTTCTTTATTCCAGTTACTTTCCCACTGGACTATTCTTTATTTCATTAGTTGCAGAAGGCACCTTTCTACAATTACTCTATATTTACTTTTCACTCATCTATAGCGTCTCCTTCTCCAACTGCTTAGAAACCCTTAAACTAATACTAAGCAACTTCATAACTTTTTCCTACCTCAAACTTAACCTCTTTTTTACTTCAAAGACTGTTTTTCAAGTCACTCATCCTTCCTCTGAATGCAATTTCTTCAAATTTGGGACCCTCTCAGCTGCCTGGTGCTACATCTCACAGACCAGTTGAGCTCTTAAAGCAGTTCACAAGTCAGAAGTTTGAGGGTTTTTTCAGAAGTGCTGTGGGAGTGTCACACATGAAACAGGGTACATCTACAACCTGTTACACTGGCTGTGCAGACACTTTATGGGAAATGCTGCCTCAGGGAGTGGATTTCTAAGTACAATTCCCAGCACTGGTCTTCACATCTCTGTTCCAAATCACTGCATGCAATGCAGACAGATCCAGGGACAACCTTTGGTGTATGGATTCTCTTGTTCTGTCTAAAAGTTTCGATGCTCTCCTGCTCCAGTGACTTCCACAACAAATCCTTTCCCTGGAGTCACCTAGAAGGAATCTGCTCCTCCTGGGTATTTTCTCTGTTAGGCCTTTACCTTCTGTGTTACTTCTTCTTTGCCTTTATCAGAGTTGATCAAGTAAACTCAGCTCACTGACAGCACTGACAATACCCCTGGTTGCAGCACTCAATTTAAGTGACCCACCTGGGATCATCTAAATCAAACACGGTTCTTCCTATCACATCCCCCGGCTGGATCAGGCGGCGAACATCATCAAGGACTTTGTCCCTGGGGAAAAGAAAGCAGCAAATCAGCAAATTGTAATGACACTGTGAGAAATGTTGATATAGGGTATTCTTCTAGAAAGAGTCTTAGGAAATTCTTTTCAAGGACTGAAAAGTATGTCCATGTGCTAATTCCAGGTGATTTTTTTTTCCCCCATCATGAGAACACTTCTGCTCTGTCCCCAGTACAAATTACCTTCCGGGTTAAATGACTGATTCTGCAAAAATTTTTTATTCATTACTGTATTGTGCCAAATTTGATTTAGCCCCTGTTCTGACCAGTCAATGCCAACTCCTAAGTGGCCAGTCTTTGCCTCTGAGGAAATATCTGCCATAACTTATAAACCTACTACTCTGACTCATGGTGAATATTGACTCTAAGTCAAGCTGATTTCTACTCATTATTAAACAGAGCTTCTCAGATCCCTGAAGATGATCAAATGTGGAATACCAGATTTTCTTCCTGACCTTTGAAGCAATCATGTTATGCCTTGAAGCATGATATGATTAGTCCCATTTTAGCTGTGCAGTTACATATGCTGTTGTAACCATAAAAGCAGAGCTTTTAGAGCAACAGTGCAAGAAGATAGTAGAGTGATTTTCCCTCTAAATAAGATTTCTAGCTTATATATTTACTGCAGAAAGAATCATTTTCTCTAGCACTCAGAAATCAGTGGTCTTCACAAATGCCACTAATTGATCAACTCTAAAGTTTAGCATAGAATGCACCATCTCTGCTGCCTGCTAATAATCCCCTATATGACTAAAAAGAACTGTAAAGTCATTGCATATAGCCCTACTTGGAACAAAAAAGCTGTAGCTATAAGAGCTTTCTGTCCCGGTAAAACTTCAAACCACAGCTTCCCACTCATCTGAACACCTAAATAATGAGAGGTCCTTCCTGAGAGGACAGATAGGATTTTCCCTAGAAGAACCAAATGGGATGCTGCAAGCACTGGGGGGGGAAAAAAAAAAA
>WEKY01046625.1:271876-362074 GCA_013390045.1 Picathartes gymnocephalus
AAAAAAAAAACACGTAAGACTGAAGGCAAAAACATATCCCAAAAGGACACAAAGTCTTCTCCATCTCTAAAATGGACTTGTTCTCATTTGTGTTCTAACAAGGCCACAGATTCAAACCCAGCTTAGATCCTATCACAAATATAGGTGTATTGATGAATTTATCAACAATTGAGGCGAACCATTGGGTAGAAAAAATTCAATTTCAAAAGTTCAATAACTTCCTAAGACATTCAGAGATGTCAGAGTCAGAACACACATAAGCCAGTTTTGAGCCTAAGGGCTCTCAGTGCAGTCAAAACATGAAAGCACCATCACCTTTGGACCCCATGCTTGCGCTCCAGCACGGGCTTGCTGTGAGGAGGTGCCTGGTGACCCCAGAAATCCGGGAATGCCAGCTCTCTGTAGCCGGGGATGGACTTCACACATCTGGCCCTGGCTGCATAGAAACCAGGGCTATGGAACTGGATAGCCCCTTGGTGTTTCTCCAGAAAGCTTCTAACCATATCTGAGCTCTCCAGCCTCCCTTCAGGACTAGGATTGATCGAGGCCTCACAGTGAGGGGAAAAAATTTTTTTGTACCAAGCAGGATCTTTTGGGAGAGGGCAGAAAGCAAATGCATGACTCTTGGCTGGATCTTCCTCCTCACAAAAGTCTTTATCCTGGGCTTCTTCAGCAATGTCTCTCTTTTCATCATTCTTATCCCATCTGCATTCCTCCTTCTTTCTCCAACTCTGCAATGGGACTTTGAAATCCTGTTCCCCTGGATTTGGTCCCATCTCTGTGACACTTTGGTTTCTCCATCTGCAGCTTGGATGTTTCACAGAAGTAGCACTTGGAATGAAATGAGAGGGAGCAGAGGGAATAGTCTCAGTCTTGTCCTCCAAGCTCTTCTTTTCCTCAGACTGAAATTCAAGCTCCTTTAAATTTAAAAAGCAGAAGAAATTAAAAGAAACTACAGACAGATTTTGCCTCCTTCCAGAGGAAACCTTTCAAGGAGGAAAAGAGGAAATATTTACACATCTCCCAAAACTGTACTCAACCAATAAAACAGTCAGAGCAAAATCAGTGCATGGACCACCTGCCAGCATTTCTCTATCCACAAAGCTGTTTCAACAGAAATCCTCAGAAATCAAAAGGATCTGACTGGAGATGACTTGCCCAGATGACTCAACTAAAACCAAGCATTCAAACAAAGAAGGGAAGATATTTTGCAAGGCATTATTTTTTTTTTTAAATATAAATGTTACAGAAGAGTAACGGTAGCCAATCTGTCATGCAAAACTCCCCCCCACCTTCATGTAGGAGTATGATTTGATCCTATTTGGCTACTTATGGTCACAATAAATATCACAATATTGTATGTACAGGAGATACTTTAACCCAGTGATCTTCTTCAGATTGATATTTGAAACAGGGTTTTCAGCTCTCCTACATTCCAAAACTTGTAATGAGTGCAATATTCCTTACATTTTTGTCCCAAACATCACTAGAAAAAAAATGATTTGAACTGTTCATTTCACTCAGTGGTAGTGTAATCTTCTCTTCCTTCAAACAACTAGTTGACAGTATTTACTTTTCACATCTCATTCTGATTTTGATATTGCTGTTGAAATTGCCAGCAAGGGTACAAATTATCTGACAAATTTCTCATGTGGCAATTGATTCAACAGTGCTTACTTAATCTACACACAGACAAATGTGCATCAAACATCATTCCTTTTATCACCTATGATTCATACCAATAAACTACTGCAAAAAGTCATAATCTTTAGCTGTCCAGTCCTGTAAGACTCACAGGGCCACTTTTGAAATAGCCTTGTCTAGCTATTACTTGTCAATACTCCCTTTTAAGTATTTCTTAAATTCTGGGATATTCACAAATAAAGGAAATTGCACTATGATTATACCTGAAAATTCTGGGAAAGTTCTGCACACAGAGCTTCATATTGTCCAAGTTCTTGTTCTGGCCGGTCAAGCACCAGCCCCGACCTCAATTTATTCACATCTGTCTCCAAGTCACAATCCTACAAAAGTAGAATTAGAAAAGCACGTGTATTACACTTGCCGTGTGAGATGATCTCAACCATCAGTGAATTGAGGATAAAAACAGTATCTGAAACTGTCACAGTCAAAGGCCCCTGTGCATTAATATGCAGCCTCACCCATATCAGGTGTGAGACCCAAAGCCAAACTGTGTCAAGCATTCAGCAACTGCATTTAAAAAAACCAAGAAAACTAACAGGAAAATTTGGACCAAGAGGAATGGATGGAGACATGGCATTGATGACTGGACATCACACTACAGCATTATTCAAATAATTCAACATAACTATGTCCCACCAAACGCCATCAAAGAAATTATTTGCTCCTGACAAACAGACTCATTTCCAAAGCTGTTCTAAAAAGAAAGAAGTAAAATTGCCTGACTGCACCAGTGCCCATGGCATTGCAACCCCTGAGCAACACTTGATTCACAAAGCAGAGTCTGGAGTGTTGTTTGGGCAGAGATGAAAAGGCAGTGAAGACCTGCCAGGAGCATGAGGTTGGTTGAAAAGGATTTGCCACTGATGCATAAGAAGCTTCAAATTTGCTGACGATTTGGATGGAAAAGAGTAGATGGTTGATGTGGTGATTTTTATTTTCTCAGAACTCGCTGAACAGTTCCTGATGGAAGCGTAGAGCCAAGTTTCAGTTTGGTTGGTGTTGCTAGCATGCATGAATATGCGTTATGTAGCTGTGAAAATGTTTGTAAATCACAACAATACCAGGAAACATTGTGCACAAGATCTCATTAAAAAAAAAAAAAGTAAAATAAAATAAGTGAGGTAAGCTGAAAGTTCATTATCCATTCCCTGCTTGCTTTCCCTTTAGAAAGGTTTTTCACAGGAAATATATGACCAGCAAACCACAAAAACAGTATTTAAAACACATATTCAGAATAAGCTCTTAGGCAAAAAAAAAAAAAAAAAAAAAAAAAACAAAGCCAACAAAAAACCCAAAACTGCTTACATCTACTTGGTAAATCCTTATGAATAATGAAATAGTTCAGAAGCATAGAAGAGCTGTTACTGAATGAATAACTAATTAGAGAAGGAGATAAATCCACTATGAGCCATATTCCTAATAAGCATCTTGACAAGCTCTAATATTCAGATAAAAACAGCCAGACAGGGGCAAGTTAGGACACTCAGATAATGTTTGGGGGATTTTTAACTTCCTTTTTTCATTGGGTGGCACAAGTTTAATATTTGAGGAGAAAAAGACAGGGCAAGTAATGAGAACACCCTTTCACAGAAGTCTCAATCATTTCTAATTAGACTGTATTTGCAACTTCATTTCTTTAATTTGCTTTCCCAAGCCACTTTCTGTGGATAAGACTTATTAGCAGCATTCACAACTTTCTGTTTGCATATGAGCTTGTTTGTATTTTCACAACAAAAAAGTTTGCACCCTCATCCTCAACTGGTAGAAGATTTTTTGCTGGTTAGGTCACTGCAGGGAGAGTGCTAAGGGAGAATTCAAAGAAGTATTGAATAATTCATTATATTATTTGTCTGTGTGCAGCAGCAAATAAAGAAGGAATATAGGTTCAAATGCCCCAGCTGTGGCTTAAAAGAACTAACCTTTTCCTTAGGGTAGGTGCACAGCCCAAATATGTTCTGATATGGGAATAAAGAAAGGGTTAGCCTTTCCTAGATGATAAATCAATTTTCCCTAAGTGCCATTTTCCTGGCATATGCCTAGTGGATCAAAGATCCACCATTTATTCCTGACTCTGGATGTGATTCTGGGCAGTCTCTGTGCAGGAACAGAGAAGTCACTAAAGCCCCTCCACCCTGGGTGACGAGGATGAAATGTTTACAATAAATGCAGGGCACTTTTTAGTCAAAGTCAGTGCATTCTCCTTTGCTTCTTTCAAGTATCCTCCTATTATCCATGAAGTGTATTCACGTGGGACCACATGCACATCTACATTCTCTGCTTAGATTGTATTTCAGGGTGCCAAAATGGACAATGAAAAGTTTTACTTTCCAGTATGGAGATAATTATGGGAACTATGGCTGGTATACTTACTTCCTCTTTACTCCCCACATCCTCGTTATCCCAGTCTTTTTCAGCCTCTTCCTCTCCTTCACTTTCACTGTCACCTGCAGAAGTAGGAAGGAGGCAGAGACAAAGGTGTTCAACCTAATATCCCTCATACCCTGCAGAGAAATAGTATAAATTCTTCTACGTGTGCCACACAGTCCACAACCCACCACAACCCTGATTAAAGCAAATCTCATTTGTTAATCTCATATAAATGAATTTGGCACTAATTCACCCAGTTTTTAAAGCTCTGTTCTCTTGGACTCAAGCACTGCCTTTCAAAACCATGACAAATGTCCCCATGATATGGATCCAACTCATTTTATAAAGCAATACAGAGATTTTCTGCTTGGCTGCAGTGATATTACAGAATGCTCTTACTCTGTATTATCTAGATTAGGGTGTTTTGCTGCTATGATTGTTATAGTATTTCAGCATCCTCCACACGAAATTGTATGCAGTAAAAATCGCTTCTGTGTATCATGGAGCCTTTTCTGCAGAGTAGCTGTCCTGCCTGTGCTTGAGTTCCTCTTCCCAGAAAGAGCTCCCATGTTTTACTCATGCAGTATGACTGCTATCTGCTTTTACTTTAGAAAGGGAATTCTTTACTGAAAAAGCTGCAGGGCAGCTTTTACCCCCCAAGCAGCCAATGTACAGGCACAATTACTCCTCCCTCTGTTTCTGCAGAGTAATGCCATCTCTAGCCTCTGCTATACCCACTCTGCTCCATCATTTTTTGGATAATAAAAGATTTTTTTTCCTTTTCCTTGCTCCTTTCCATCTTCCCTCATTTATTCCCCAAAGAGGCTCTCTGGCTTCAAGAAGACTTGTGAATAATTTCTTCCCTATTGAGTGACACTGTAGGTTATCAGATTAATTTTAACTGTAAACCTCAGGACTATGCCAAGTCTCCCTTCCCCAGATCCCACACTTAATTCTCATGTCATGCTCCTTTTCCTCCCACTGAACTCACCCTTCAGCCATTGGCCTTCAGAGCCCTCATATGGAGGCTCAGCCTTGGCATTCCCAGGAAGAGGGAAGGAATAGGAGCTCCTCACAGTCACCACAGGCAGATGCTCCTTGGGGTAGCACTTTCTCAGAATATGAGTCGCAGTAGTTATGACAGGATCCAAATTTTTGCAAGATAAACAGTCCTAAGAAACAGAGGAGAACAACATAAAGAGTAGTCTCTCACAACAGTTCTCCCTGTCACACACAACCCCCCAGAGCAGAGCCACTCTTCTGGTGAGAACATAATTCCCTTTATCACTCAAGATTCACACCCATAAACTACAGCAAAAAGTCAATCTTGGTTTTCCAGTTCTATAAGACTTAAGGGTTTACTCTTGCAATAGTCTTGTCTGGTTATCACTTTTCAATACTCCTTTTCAAGTATTTCTTAAATTCTGGACTATTCACAAATAAAGGAAACTGCACTATGGTTGTACCTGAAAATCATGGGAAAGTTCTGGACATATTGCTTCACATGAATGCCTTCTTTTTATCACTAAAGAAATACAACTGGAACAGCAAGGCCTCAAGTTCCTGCAGTCCATCTCTTACTGACATACAGGCTAGCATGCATCTCAGGGGACTTCCATCCCTGCATATCACAGAATCTCTGAGCTCTGCTCCAAGACATTGCAGTCAGGGTACAATAAAGGAAGCTAACACAGGCAACAGAAGCACTAAGAAACACGGTTTTTAATGTGGATTAAAAAATGCTTTGTGGAACATATGCATATATTTCGGCTGCCAAAATATGCCAAAATCTGTGCTTCTGCACTTTCAGCACCACTATATCCAGAGTCATCATGCCAAAACTCTCAGAGAAACTAAGACAGTTAACACCACTATTTCAGTGTATTCAGGGTACACAACGTATTCTCAAAGAGCATTCTCACTGTACTCTATTCTCTGTGGTTAAAGCATTAGGCCCAAGAGCTATTCTGAAAGACCACTATATATTATCTAGTCATAAAGCAATTAATAGCTGCAGTATCCCACAACTTTTACTGCTGTTATTCAGAGCAGGAAATAGACGTGTAAGGATTTTTTAGAGCTCAGGTATACTTTGAAGACACCAAATATTTTGTATTTTTGTTGTACTGTTATTCAAGTGAACTCCTCAGACTTTTGTTAAAAAGGAAACAAAAAAAATCCCCACAGAACCAAAAGCAAAGACCCCCTGGGACATCATAGAAGTGATATATGTCTTCAATATAACAGAGTCAGGGAGTTTGGATAAAGCAATGATAGTGCTGCATGAAGGGGAAGTTGTTTAAAACCAATGGGTGAAATTCTCAGAAAAACCAGCCCTCAGATTAACCCAAATACAGCACATCCAAAGCAAAACTTCCATCAGAGTGACTGAGTCATAAGTGCAGTATCCTACCCAAATTCACAGTTTTCACTCTGCCTCTCAGCATGTTTTCTTCAGTGGCTTGGAACTAAGACTGAGATCCTCAGAATAGGAAGGCAACTTAAATAAGCAGCATGAATGTGCTATAAGGCAAAAGAGAAATATTGCAATATGTTCTACTACCATTGCATAATTTTGCATCCCTGAGGCAGAGATAAAATGCAACGACCAAGAAGGAAGAACAGATACGTTGTGCCATCATCTGACAGCCCACAGTCCAGATTTGGGCTGAACTAAAAAAAACAGACAATCCAAACATTCAGCAGAACCAGGCAGAGGGCCAAATGATTAGAACAAAGAACATCGAATGACCATTGGAACACAGGTCCTGCCTGACTAACCCCATCTCCTTCTAGGAAAAGGTGACACTGTTTAGTGGTGGACTTGACAGTGCTGGATTAATAACTGGATTCAATTTTGAAGGTCTTTTCCAATCTAAATGAGTCTGCGGTTATAAAGTACTTTATTATAATCGGGAATGGGAAAATGGCTGTATTGGGGTTCTTTTGGTTGTAGAGGATTCTATTCTGTTTTCTCATGTATGACTGAACAGCATTATAAGTTTCAGTGGGATTAACCAGGATTCCTGTAGGGAGGCTAGAAAAAAATCATCTAAAGCTGACATGCTTACAAGACTCACTACAAGAATTTTAATATGTATTTCTAGTTCTCTGGCTGTTTGGAACTAGGGGGAAAAGAAAGAAAATTATGAAAGCATCTCCAAGGAAAGTTTTATTATGGGTAGAGCAAACTCCAAGGAGAACTAGTTTCTATTTCTGTTTATTCACTCCTTCATATGGTTGCTTGTTATTAAAGGAAAGATTAGGAAAGTTTGTCTACATGTGGGAACAGGCTAATATTCTTAACAGTCTACTAGTTTAGTTCACTAAAACTGATCTGTTTTTGCTAAAATAGTGAACACTGGACTGTTTCATTGCCTGCCTTGGGACAACCATCTTAATTCACTGCCAAGTGAATTTAAATAGTCAAGAACAAGGCATGTTCATCCAGACAATGAACTTCCACACATGGAGTTACTCAATGATGCCATTTGAAAGTCATATTTTTCTGTACAGCAAATTAGCTCACAAGTGCAAACAAGCCTTCAGATACCTTAGAGGGAATTTGTGGGACTGTTTTTATTACTGCTCATAAAGCGCTCTCAGATTCTAAGGTAACGCTGTTTACAAGTGACTGAAAATTATTCCATCAGTGTATTGGAAAAGCCCTTTTTACTGACACCAGGGAAGCAGACAGGAGACTTCTCTGTATATGTGTAAGCTATTCCATTTATTTTGTGGTGGGATAATGTGAATGAGGGAAGAGTAAATCCTTAGCTCAGAAAACTCATGTAAAGCTAACCTGGATTCAGATCTGCTTTTTAATCTCCACACTCAATCTTTTCTCCAGTGAATCTGGAATAGAGCAGATATTATAGTATGTGATATATAGGGGGAAAAAAAAAGGAGGTTTGAATATGACAATAAGACAAAAGATAGTGATGCTGATGGATGTCCCTACTGGCAAACAGAGTGGAATATAGGATAATATCTTAGAGTAGTATGGGAAGGTTGAAGAGAAACAAGGCAAGCTTAAGAAACCAGACGGAAAAGTGATAAAATAGCAAGATAACATTCCATGCAGCAGTCTCTCCTAAAGTACATACAAACCTGTTTTCTTGTCTCAGAGTAGGCAGTTCTGTCACTGCACAAAAAACCAGCCAGTGCTAATGTGAATATACCACTAACTGTCAGGAAAATCTAAGTGCAGCTAGGAAAAAGCAATGAGAACAGAAAGTACTTCCTTTCCATGAATAAATTCATTATCTAAAATTATTTTTAATTCCATGTAGAAGTAGAATTCAAAATATCTCTAAATTCCCCCAAAATGTCTCTAAACTCTCCTCAAATAGAGTAGCAGTCACTTCTAATCTATGTGAGGTGACCGTTTTTGAACTCTTGGCTCCTCCTGTAAAGACAGAAGCTTAAAGACTATTAAAAGATCAGGTATTTCATCTGTCCATCAGCCCAGACCATAGGCAGCCAGAGAGGTTTCAATTGAAAACCAGGCTTGTAAATAGGATTTCCACTGGACTGTAAACAAACCCATCTAGGCAAAACGGTTTTCATTTCAATAAATATATCTGTTTAAAAAAAAATTTTCAGCAGAATTTTTCTTGGCAGACTTTTAACACCTTATAAATCTCATTAGCTGCTCAGAGTTTGGTCCAGGTTAATCACCACAGCCAGCAAATTCCCTAAAAGTACTAAAATACTGTCCACACACACCAAGAGTCATTGCTTTCCCAATCAGGAGTGGTTTGTCTTGTCCTGTCTTCATCTCTTTCTCTCTTCTTCTGTTGTCCCTTCTCACGAGACAAGTGTTCCCATCTTTCTATCATGAAAATTATGAAGATTTTTGTGGCAGCAGCAGCCTCTACCTCAGGTCAGAGCAGGGAAGAGCATGAGTGAGACATCCTAGGGCAGCCAGACTCCTGCCAGCACTTCATGTCTTAGACAGACACTGCAAGACTGACAATATCCCAAAGAAGCAGTGAGAGAATATTGAGCTTTGAATTTGTTAACCTTGGTAATTTCTTGTCCAAGGTCTCCCTAATAGCACACACTGGGAAAAAAAGCAAGCTGGAGGCCCCTGAAGCTGTCATTTCTGCTCCACGTCTGACCTTTGGAAGAATTAGCATTATCAGTGTTTACTGGAGCCTTAGTATGTCATTTCCTGTTTGTTCACCCAAGGTGACCCCATGTTTGCACTTGCCATGGAGTTGCTCCCAGGCTGAGCTATCAGGAGGCGTTAGCTCAGAAAGCTTCATGGCTGTGGAAGGCTCTTGAGAGGGAGGGAGCCAACATCCACCCTCGAGCAAGCTTTTTCCAGCCACCCTATTCACTTTTCTTCAGACCAGGGACTTCTCATTAACAGAGGCCATAATCCCTTGGGAGGTCTGCTGGCCACCTCATCCTACCTAAAGAAATGATCAATTCTTCATGAGGAAAGGGAAGTGAAAACATTCCAGAAGTCTCCCACAGGCTGCTGGTAAGCAATGAGTCACAGAATTCTTCATGATAGTGATGGGAAAGGGGAAGAAAAACACTCTGAATCATAAGGCAATGGATCTTTTAAGGGAGAAGGAGACAGGCTTTTCTTTCTGATGGTTCTAGAGTGAGATAATGCATGGCCAGTAAGAATGACAATGGAACACTCCTGTGGAATCACACAGATCTACAACAGATGGATTTTCTCTAAGTCCAAAGCAAGCTAAGGAAGCATTTTGCTGAGAGACTGAGGAAACTCTCACTGTTCTGTACCTGCCTTTTCTATATCTTACAGGCATCCCATCCACAGGACCGTGGCATCTTTCTTGAACTCACATTAATGTTTCACAAGATTAGTTTAACCTCCTGAAAAACCATTGATGGATGTTTCTTATTAGGAAAGGCATGGCTAAATGAGCATTTTGTTTAAAAGGCTAATTGAGTGGAATTACCTGGATATTATAAAGGAAAATCTCACAAAATACCTAAGCAATTCCCCTATAGAAACACTGCATTATTCTTCAGGAGAAGAAGTCCAAACAGACAGCAGGATGCACAGGGAAAGAGAAAAGAAGCACTAAAAGCATGATCTAGAATTCCCATGCATCTCAAAGGAATGAAGATCTGTTTTAAACTGAAACATTTCAGCTTTTCTAAAGTACTGTGTAAAAGCACTCATCAGTACTTTTATATTATCAGTTTTTTCATCCATATGTCCTATCCTGAATTTATATAAGGATGGAATTTCCTGCAGTGGGATGTAGAACCCAGCACTAACCCCCAAGTCACCTCATTTACACACAAAAAGCACCATTTACCTGCACAGTTGTGAAGAGAATCTCCATTCCCCGGGAACCAAGGAAAGTCTCCCTGCCCAGCTGGATGTTGGTGATGTACTTTAAGCAGAGCAGGAGACCCCTGCGAATGTAAATGTAGTTGTTGGAGACATCATTGCGATGCCAGTCTTGGTAGAGCCTCAGCAGTTCACCCAGGTAGCCTCTGTTCACTGCCCTGCGGCTGTTTGACTCTGGAAGGGAGAGAAAAGGCTGAATTAAACTCATTCCTGTTTGATAATTGTGGCTACTCAGTGCTGGAACTCAGACTTTAACACCCGCTCATTCCAGATTAATGGTCTCAGTTTAAAAAAAAAAAATTTTTTTTTTTTTACTTTTTTTATTATTTAAAATGTTATTTGCTAAACATGTCTTGGTTCTTGGAATAAATACATGGAAAAAAAAGCAACAGTGTCCTGTCAGGAAACAAGAACCCTCCAGATGAACCAAACCATGAGTCTATATCTCCTTCCAAGTGCTAATAAACCTAATTCCAGTTGCAGCACCTCAAGATTTCCTGAAACTACTGAAGCTCCTGAGGAGTGAGAGAAGCTGAAGAACAGTAAGGGCAGTCAACATCATAAAAAACTTCACATAGTGCTGCACTTCAGTCCTGAGAGAACACCTTGCTGAGATCAACAAATTCAAGAACCTTGTGGCTGTACAGTCCTGTCACAGCCAGAGAATTTATGTTTAACTTCTAAATGTATTCCCACAAATACTTGTATAATGAAAGCCATGAATCAAGCGATTCCGGAAACCCGCAGTATTTAAAAATTAACCAAACACCAACATGAGCAACAGCAGTTTGGGCTTCTTTTCTGTTGCTCTCTGGCTTCAAGACTTCAAAAGTCACATTCAGATAATGTTTAAAGGCTTCACTTCATGGGCAAGAAAATTAAAACAAAAAATTTTTAACAAATAAACTTTATAAAAATATAAAAGGAAATCTACAATACTCCCTTAGTCATGTAGCTCCAGGATATCAGACTGAAAGGAGATGATAAAGCTTATGATATAACACCAATTCTGCTGAGTATTCTAAAACACATCCCTTCCCTGCTGCATTCCTTTCCCTGCCCCTCAGGACAAACATGAAGCCAACACCAGACTCCAGGCTCACTCCCTTCAAATCAACCCTGCCTAAGTTTTCCTGACTGATCCTGACATTTCTTGCTGTGACACACATTAAAAGCTGTCAGGAGCTCAGCAATCAACTGGGGGGCCAGGTAGCATATGCAAGGCAGGAGCTCAGCTCTCTGAATGCCAATCAGCCCTTGCAGCTCACAGCAGATGGCTCTTGCTACGGCTGCTCCAGAGCTGGTGGGCTCCAACCCATTGCCAGTTCTTTAAACAAAGTGCCAGAGCCTCTCACACCTGCAACTCTAAAGTCAGCAGTGGGGATTCACAGGCCAGGAGAAGCAGCTAGAGGTTAAGTGAGAGAGGAGAAAGATGCTGCCTGAAGAAAATCAGCAACAAGAGAAGTCACAGAAGGAATAAGCATGGGCAGCAAACCTCAATCCCAGCAATGAAGTAGATGGAGACATTAGAAAAGAGGAAAGAAGTCACCTGAAGTTGTCTCAGTCTGCTCTTGGCAGTAGATTAGCAAACACTTACCTGGGAGGGATTGGAAGGTTTTTCTGCTACCTGGCCTCATGCTGCCATTTTCTCTACCATTGGCACCAACCAGCACCCCCAGCCCAGGCTGCCAACTCATTTTAATCCTGCTCTGCATCTTCACACCCCCCTGCTGTCATGGGCCTGCACTGACCTGCTGGCCCCACAGCCTTCCCAATCCCACACAGCTCTGCCCAGGCTCCCACACCTTGGCCTGCAGCTCTCTAGCACTGCCTGCCCTTGCTGGCAGCCACCTACACTAACTCTGCACCCGAGGCTCAGTGCTTGGCAGCATGGAGAAGGTCACCCTCCTCCTTCAACCTTCATTCTGTATTTCTGTTTTCTATTTGACTCTGCAAGAAAACTTGAATTGAGAATCCCTTATCAATCCCAATGATTTTATTCATGATTTCCTGTTAATCCTGAACCAACTGTCATGTTTACTAACCTGCAGGACGACTAACCCCTTAAATCAGTCAATCTTCCTTGAAGAATTACTCAGGAAGCTCTGTAAAAGCCAATAAGTATATAAAACATGACAAGAAGAAGAAGAGAGTCAAGGAGCATAAGGTAGGAACAATTTAGATCAGACTCAGAGCTTCCCTGAGCTGTTCAGGGACAGATGAAATTGGACTAGAGCTAGGGTTTTATAGCCTCTAGCATTCAGAGCTTGAAGTCTAAGCTTTCTGTGTTAATGTCAATAGGAAGAGAGAGAAACTGGGAAGGACTGTGTAGAGCTTCTTGGGAAATTTATTTAAAAAAAAAAATTCCCTCAAAGTGGGTTTATGATTATTTTTTCCTCACATCTTTTAAGACAGATTTCCACATTTAAATCTCAGCTCTGTGGGGATGATAACACACAACAGTCCCATGCTTTATTTTTAATACTTGTTGAAAAGCAGGAAGGTGAGCAGAACAATTTTGCCATTTTGTCCCATGTTTTCTGTAGTACTTACCACCTTTAAGATCAAAACAGTCACTTTTCAAAATGAAGCTGAGATAGTCTGTTCTCTAGAAAGAAATGGAGAGGCAGGACTACAGTTTCCTGAGCCCTTTGAACAGAAGCAATGAGAATTAATTGCTGAAGGGGCAAAAAACACATTCATTTTGTTTCTCCTGTCTGATTTCATTGATTCTTTTTCAGCTCTCCTGTGCTGTCAGTGTTTTTCTTAATTTTTTCTTCCATTTTTTCACTTCTATAGTCAATAAAGTAGTGAATAAATGAAGGAGGAAGTATGCCAAGATCTCCAGAAGGCAGAATGGAAGAAGGAGGCCTCCCCACCTGTCTGTGTCTGTTGGTCTCTTCATCTAGGGATGCATCAGCATGGGTATCTATCTATATTTTGGCACAAATACAGATGGTGGAAATGAATCATACAGGTACAAGCAGCACTGCACAGATTTGCAGGCAGCAAGAACCACCCCTCCTGGAGCGAGTGTGTACGATCTGTGTGCTAAGTGGCAACATGTCCTATGTCTTTTGACCCTCTCACTGATATTCTTTAGTAAGGCCCTTTCCTTCTCCCTGGGTGTGGTCAGTGGAAATGGAAGACTTCCTACCATGCAGCTTTCAGAGGTGCCCAGGGATAGTGCTGCTTATTTTGAGTGAACTGAACGGACTCCTGTCATGTGAGGCCATCGGTGGGAACTCAGCACCAAACCCAAAACAAGTGTTTTAGCTAAAGACTGGGCTGATCAGTGGCCAAAGCTGCATTAAGAGTGAAAATCTGACCATATATCAACCACTTTAAGGTATAAATATCTGCAGCAATCAGATGAGCTCTCCCTCCACAGCAGCTGGATGTGTGGCACTGACCTCCCCTCGAGCAGGGACAGCTCTCAAGGTTACCCCCCAAGGCTGAGGGATCCCTTGCCTGACACCAGACGTGGATGGGTTGGTAAGTGACATTTCCTGCTTGTGTGTGCTGTTCAAGGCATATAGTGAGCTTACGTGATCATCTTTGTATCCCATTCTAACCTTAAGCGTGGTAAGTAGGAGAGTATTGCCCTCCAAACCACCTGTACCTATTAAATATTTTACATACCCAGGTTTATTGATTAAGACTGAACTACTAGATCAGATCTGTCTGAGCAGTCTCTGATTCTTCCCCTGTGACTGTCTGTCTTCCTAATCTTATTCTGGCATCTCTGACAGGGGAGCATTGTCTTCCCCACCATCCCCAGATCTGTCCCTGGTATTCCATTTTCTCTGCAAGAGTTTCACTTCTGCAGAAGTGAGAGGAAAACAATCAATGCCATCTTCTTTCCCCCCACTTCTAGAACTGCCCCTCCATTTGTGGCTTCCAGAGCAGTGCTGCTCATCACCCAAAGTCTGAGCACTGCAGCTCAGACATGTGACCTGAATCACCTGTGCAGCTCATGAAACTATGCATCTCCAGGCAACATCCAGAAGCCTCAAACGGTTAAAGATGCATCTAAATTAGCAAGGGGGTCACACTAGAAAGAAATCCCCAGTTTTGTCAGAATTCTCATTCTGTGTTGGGGAACAAGGACAGACTCTAAAGTCAGGTTTCCAGTCTAGGAGATAAAAGCCTCATGACCACCAGTGTTACGTTTCTGAAGCCATTTTTGCAATCCAGTCCCCTTTGAAGTGTTTGCCAAGAACACAGGTACCATTGGAAAACATGAAGTGTATTTAATCACAAAACTGAATTACAGTCAACCTGAAATATTATGAACAATGCACTGCTTACCAGGCAGAACAAAGAGATTTATCTTTCTGTCTATCTGCTTAAAACTCTTTGTTGATGCCACTCAGCTGATTCATTATGCCAAGAACATACATTGCTACAGCTTGGAGATAAGAATACTCTGCTAAATTAACCCTATGGCCCCTAAAGCAGTGAAAGGAATAGGAAAAACTCCAGCTTCCCCCCTCTGCTCTAATGACTGCCTCCTGGGAATGAAAAATGCAAGACATCTCCTACAGCAAAGAGAACACAGCTGTTTTATTTGGTCGTTGAGAGGTCATTTTTGCAGAGAAAAGCACAAGGGCTAGAAACAAAGTTAATTGTCCCCATGAAGAAACTGAGTCACACGAAGTTCTGGGATCACTTCAGACCCAGTGGGCTCTACAGCAAGAAGCTGATATTAGCTCACCTCATGTTGAAAGCCAGAAGACTGCCCTGTAGTCTTGTCCTAAACAGTTTCTCTTTTCTCCTTTGTTTTCAGTTTCACAGGATCTTCTGGTTGCAACTCATCAGAAAACCAGAAATAAAATTAAAAACAAAAATAGAGTTGCACAAAATCTACACTGTGATTTTTCTGACTGAAGTGGTTTGAAAGTTTCAATAAGGACACCAGAATTTGGAAGACTTCCTCAAATTCAGGCGCTGAATTTGCTGAAGCCAGATCATCACTGGAGGCACAAACAGTGCCCATGCCAAGAAAAAGAGGTAAACAATAATTATTAAGGATGTCAACACAGAATAATGGAGCTCCTCAACACTTAGGTTTCATTAGACCCACCCTGAGAGGCAAAACATCAGGAAGTAGCCATGCCCCAGGAGATGGAGCAAACCTTTTTCTCTGGAGCACTGAGTTACTTACAGTTTGGGATATGTCTATGAATGAAGAGTCTTGGGGAAGGGAATATAAAGGACATAGAAAATTATTTTCTTTCCCACAAAGTGGCTCTTTTCAAAGAGATAAAAGTGTAGAATCAAGATTCTTTGCACTCTGATATTCAGGAAGAAAAGACAGACAATGCTTGGTTTAGATTATCATGAAAGGAACTGCAAAACTCAACTCCGATCACAATACCCAACAAGATTTGATCACGGATTTGGAGCCAGACTGACACTGGAGTTTGAATCCAGAGATGGATAATAAAGATTTAAGCTGATGATGAGAGATGGGTACTTGGTGCAGTATGAGGCAAATCCCAGACATTGTCCTGTTTGCTACAGGAACGGGGATGGTTTAACAATGGGGTATTTTGACTTGAGATCAAAGACCTGCCTCACTAGATCTGTTGTCAAGCATTATGAACTCAGATGGAAAGAGTACAGGCCTTTCACACGCCCTAATCTGCTTCTGTGCTAGAACATCGCTTTCTGTTCCTCAGAGTTACTCGCCCCTCCTTGATGCCAACATAAAAGGAAAAGAATGACAATTATTATTTTATCCCAGCAGCCACAAAATGTCATATGATTTGATGAAAAAAAACGAAGTAGTGGGTGAAAGGTTAAATAAAGGTTAGTTGATGGAAGATGGGGAGGAAAGAATATGAAATGAGAGATGAAAGGCTATGCAAGAAGATAAAGACAGTAAAAGAGGGAAGATTTAGAAAGAGAGAAGGGAAAGGCCATCAGCAGTAACTGCTGTTAGCACACAGAATTGTCTTGATGAAATAAGCACGATCAGGAGGTCACCACAACCTGTCTTTTTAAATTGCTCATTACAATTTTACCAGGCAAGCACTGCACCAAGGGCCCTGCCTGTTTCCCCAGCCTTTTCCCTCAATATCCGCTCAGCCAATGCCTCTGAGACCAGCTCCTGCTAATTTCCTCAAAGACATGCAAGCTGGTAATTCTGGGAAGCACAGATAGTCGGGAATAACAAACACGAGCAAAATTAGATTAAAATAGCCTGCTGATAAACAAATTACTCACCCAAAATGCACATTGGATGAGGCGCGGCGGGGATCCCTACAAGCACATCGCCACCGTGTGGCTCCCGGTCCCGCAGAGCCCCTCCAGCCCCAACACCCCGGGCATGGGTTTGGCTGTGCCTGGATAGCGGATGGCCAGTTTGATTCCACTCCCCTCAAACTGGGAATGGTTTGCATGGTTTATTCTGGGCTTTGGGTTCACTAATGGCAATAAACTCCATGGCTAACAGTGCCCTGGAGGGCACAGCTCACACAGGCTCCAGACCTGGGGATCTTAAAGACACAGGAGTGCTTAGCAATGAGTTCCTCAGGCCTTAATACAGAGTTGAATCAAGAGATGAAGACTGATGTACAGAGAAGAAGTAGAGTAAAGCCAAAGGAGGCTGGGAAAAGTAGCCTGTGCACCCTTGGACAGAGAAAAGTGACTTTGGGAAATTTGCAGGTCCTCATCCCACCTCAGCTTAGCTACAGGTATCAGGACCTGCCTCTTCCTCCCCTCCCTGGCCTGTAGTGAGTATCTAGAAATTGAAGAAGGAAGAATGGACATGAGTAACACTGGAAAGTTTGATTGTAACATATTAAAAAGAAAAAAAACAAACCAAAAAAACACAAAGAAACTCCCGATACCCTCATAGCAATTCAGCATCACTATAGATCTTTACCAAGCAAAATGTTCAGCCCTTATAATAAAGTCAGACTGAGTTAACATGGTGGAGAGACAACAGATATTTAAAAAGACAGTAAAGCAGTGGAGGAAGAACTTGCTCCAAGCATGTGGGCATGGCAGGTGGGGAACAGCAACTGGAAGAGCAGCACGCAAGGATTGGTGAAATATTCTAGGATGTTTCCAAAGAGATAAGTCAGGAGTGAGAGACTGGCTGAAGATCAGACAAGAAATGTCTTCTCCATATCAGTAATCTGAGCTTTCACTGACAGAAAGGTGCAGCATTGCCATTAGAAGGGACCTAAACTTCTACTCCTCCATTATTCACCATCTCTTTGATTATCACCACGTGGCAATCACTGAATACAGGGACACAGGACAACCAAGGTCTCTCATCTCTCTCTGGGTTTGGGTTTCCAAGCATTTCTTCCCTGTTGTGGATGAAGCACAAGTTTGTTGGGCCCCATCACTTATTTCTTTAGACCATCTTATACTCTTCCCCTCTGAAACACAACAGCAACAATTTCCCAGGTCCATCTGGATTGGTAATTTTTTTCTTACACTGATGTATCTTTTCCAGGCATATCTTTCTTCTTGCAATTATGCACCTGATAAGTGAGCATTTAGCATCAGCTCCTGTTAGGAAGGAGACAGAAGCCTAACAGTTTCTAGCCAGCCCATGGCTCTGCAGGTGGACAGAGTCTCAAGTGGAGCTTATGGAAGCCCGAGATGAAGATGGGTGTTTCTGAATCCATCAGGGAGACACACTGCCATCTGCCTGCTCCCTTTAAAACTGCTGTCCCAGTGCAGCTCTGCAAAAAGCCAGAGGGACACTGAACCTCCAGCACAGCCCTGTGTATAATCAGAATCCCCTGGGTCACTTCTGGCTGAAGCACTCAAGGACAGGCCTTCAGAGATATCCCCAGAATGGCCCTGTTCTTGTCCTGTCTTACAGCCTTCAGCACCATCAAAATACAAACTCCCCACCGTTTCCCAGCAAGCAGGTTACTGGAATTCTCAAAAAAAACCTCATAATAATCAGCCTACCACTTCACTACTGTAGCACTTTCCAGGATTCTTGCCTTCCATTTAGTTTGTATCCCAATTAAAACATACTCAGGTGCTTCTGGGTGCGTTGCTGTCCACAGTTTTATCCCCTGTTTTCATAAGCAATTTTCAAGTGCTATAGCATTCACCAGATTTGGTTCTTGACTGTCCAAGAACCCCTGTACCACTCAAACGCACTGAGGCCAGGGCCAAAAATATTGTTAACTGTGACAAAGAAGGATGTCCTGGTGCAATCCTGAAAAAGAATTCATCGCTTGTCCAAGGATGGTGAATTTATCTCAGGGAACCAGAGCTGTTTCTCACATCTCCTGACCCACACTTCCCAAAAGACACAACCTGCTCATTTGTATGCAGCTACCAGAGCAGTCTGCTCCAAAAACCTGGAGCTTCTCATGCCACAGGACAAGGAGAAAACTAGAAGACATTCCTGGCCACTCAGAACTACAGAAACCATCCAAAAAACACAGCTCAGGTTGAGATCTGGTACATGATGGTCTATTTGATTTTACAGTATCAGCACCATTTCCTAAATTTCAGCTCCAGTGTCTTAAAAAAAAACAAAACTAAATAAACAAAAAAACCCCAAAAACAAACAAAAACACAGTTGAAAATAGATGATGTCTTTTCCTAAAATCACTGTACCATTCACAACCAAACAACAATGCTGTTATTTACATCCGTTTCTCTCTTTCCAGGGAAGAAACAACAAATTGGGAAGGGCAATAAGTATTTGTCACTGGCTGGAGAAATTCCCCATTTCTCCCATTGTACCAAGCCCTAGGACAACTAATGCCCTCTAAATACTCAAAATAATGGTCCAGCCTGGCTCCCTGGGCACTCAGGGCACCATCTCCCACAGGGTTGGGAGAGCTCCAAAAATCAGGATTAATATAAAAAACTCCTGCCTCTTTCCTATGCATTGCTCTTTGGGACCAGGGGATGAGGCAATGCCAAGGGAGAATGAGGTTCAACAGGATCATTCTGTCCAGCAGCACAGCACAGAAAGGAAAATCAGAAAGAATATGAAGGAAAAAAAGCTTACTTGATTTCAGCAGAGCTGCCAGAGCCCCAATGGCTGCCCTGGGGAAAGAAGAGAGATGGAGAAATAATGTCAATTTCTTCAATAATTTTTGTAACCTTCATCTTCACAGTCTTCTGGGCCAGGCTTCCCAGATGGTCTAAACTGACAGCTTAGGACAGACTTTGACAGAACTGCAATGTTTTACATCAACAGAGGATCCAGCCTCTGCAGCTGAACCAGTTACTCTAAAAGACCATTAGCCCTCTAGCTTTACTGTTACACTGATTTGTAGTGACCATTAAAATTTAAAGCAACACCCACAAAGTGATTTGGTAAGGTCTTTAAACTGCTGCCCCAGAGCTCTTTCTTTGTACCAGACTCAGCACATGCCCCCTCCAGACACGAGTGCTTCTATCTGCATCAGCAGATGATAACTTCCCTATCAAGCTGGGACATCAATGTCAATACTTCCAGCAAAACCCCACTCCTTTTTCTGTTTTCATAAAACAAGTCTCACCCCTATCTTCCCTCCCAGCTTCAACTGAAAACAAAATAGAATTTCTTTTAGTTGAAACCACGTCTTGCATTGCAGGGGTGTGTAGAGGGCCTCACTCAGAGGAGGACTGGTAGGAAAGGTGTTAAAGCTCTGTAGTAAGGGCAGGGACAGACATTTCTGAGGACCTTCTGTGCCATTTCATTGTGTAGGTGAGCAAGTGAACCTGCCTGAGCCAGCACAGCACTGCCTTGACAGGGAGCTGGTCACTAACACCTGCAGCTTGAGAAGATGAACTGAGACATCATTGCTCCCCACTTTCTGGGGGCAAGATCCTTCCTCATGTGGTAAAATCTCCATCCCACTTGCCTCACAGAAGACTTTCTTTTCCAGTTATGTTCTGCTGGAGCAAGACCCCTGTTCTAACATGGCTTACAGATGTGAAGTTTCAAGTGCTCAGAGCTGATTAAATAAATACAGCTACAAAACCCCCGATGTGTAGGGATTCCTTAAAAAGTAGTCTCCTTACAAACCAATCCCCAAGTAAAACTATTAAATTCCATACTGAGCCAATTATCATCCTGCAGCAAATAAATATTTTTTGTCACCAAGCTGCTGATCATTGTGTGTCCACACAGCAGCTGAGACTAATATTCAAGAGCTGGTTCTTGCTGATTCTGGGTCAACATCTCTATCTAAAGTCATTCTTTCATCAGAGTTCTATCAGAGTTCAACAGCAGCTTTACAAAGTGCAAAGAAAACACTCCTAAATACAGACAGAACAAGAAATCAGTAGCTAAAATCTCACCAGTGGAACCACAATCATGCTTTCATTACTTCTTTAGCTCCAACTAAACAGCAATCATTCAGATTGTGGAGGAGTAATGTCATCCCCCAGCTATTCAGCCTGCTCAGAAATGGAACACACTGCAGCCACTGATCACTCAGTCGCTCCCCGAGTTTAAAGTCTGGGACAAAGTAAACAACTCTAAGCAAGTTAAAATTCCACCCAGAGCATCTCACAAAGCTCACACTCCAGTATGGGTCTTTAAAAAGAGACTGATCTACATACCTATATTTTACAGGCCTAATGTGATGTCTCAATCACATGCCAGAGCAGCAGAGCAATGAAGGAATGACCAGAGTATCTCTGGCTCCAAGCAGAAGTGTTCTCAGAATTTCCTCTAGGCATCTGTTTTATTTTGTAGGCGCCTATGAGCGTTGCTAAGGGTTTCAGCAGAGCTACACCACTGTAATAAAGACAGCACTGCCAGCAAACCTCCCATGAGCCAATCAACCAACAAATCTGGATCTTCCAATATTTTGGGGGGGTCTGTGAACCGCATTGTATGCGGACAACTTCATTCATCCTCAAAGGGTCCCAGAACTCCAGGAGCCTGTTCTCAGATAGTCCAATCTCCAGTTCCTGCTGTCTGCGTAGGGCCTAGGGGCAGGCCCAGTAGATTGACCCCAGGGATATGCATTGGTTTAGAACAGATTTTGAAAGAAAAAACATAAAAGACATGAGGATAAACTTATTTTACCTGTTTTGCAGTTTAAGGGATAAAACAGACTTACCAAGAGTAGATCAAGCCAGCCTAACTTGGTATCTTTCTTTAATAAGATAACTGACTTTTTCTACACAAGAGAAGTGTGGTACATCTAATTTGTACTTCAATAAAGCATGTGATATGGTGCCACATTGAAATTTATTAGCCAAGCTGGAGAACATGGGGATTAGTGTAAGAGTTACAGTGTGGGAAAGGAATTGGTTAAAGACTCAATGACAGGAGTTGTTCTGGAAGAGGAATTATTAGTCTAGAGGGAAGTTATGTGTGGAAGTCCTCAAGGATCTTTTCAGACTGATCTTATTTCATCTTTTCATTAATGACCTTGGCACAAAAAGTCAGAGTATACTAACAAAATCTGCTGACCGTGTGAAGTCAGGAACTGCTGCCAATAGCAAGGAGTTCAGAATATCCTTCAGGAGTAATAAGAGTTCTTGACTTCTGAAGGAATGGAAATGAGATGAAATGTAATAGTCAAAGTGCAAGGTTAAGCATTTAGGGTTTAATAAGGATTACTGTTATGAGCAAGGCTCATAATTTGGAAATGAGTAGAAGGACACCCTGGATACATGAGCCCATCAAGGGATGAGGACAAGCATGACCAGCAGGTGACAACCATGAAAAGGACAGATCAGGTCTCAGAACAGCCACTGCCAGTGCATAAGGGAAAGCATGAATGTTCTCACAGAAGGCTGCACCTGAACAGCTGCGTGCAGAACTCAGGAGGAACCATGCAGAAACGTGCCAAGGAAATCATTATGGTAACGGAGACATAATTCATTTGGAGTCTTAAAGATCACAGTTTAGTCACCTTAACAAGATGATAGCCAAGAGACAACTGGATTGTTCCCCACAGACACACTGGGTGGCAGAGAAGTAAACACTGAGGAAGGCAGAAAGATACTCAGGCTGAGGAAAAAATTTGGCACTAGGACAAATGGATATAAAATGGCCATGAATAAATTTAGCTGGAATTGAAAGGATGGGTTTTAAGCACTGGAAAATGAAGGCATGAAACATCCTCTTGGCAGCAATGGGACAAACAACCTAATGACTTTGAAAAGGCAGCCTGAATTGCTTATAATGGGACTGCCAGGCCCAGTTGCCAATGAGGAAATGGTCTGAGAAAAGTGCCCCAGGAATGCCTGTAGCCCTGTAGCCTTACATTTTAAACATAGATATAATGGGAATGAAATGAGAAACATGTATTCTAAGTGCAGAGCCAATCAGCCACCCCAGAAAAGAGCAGCTGCACCAGCTTAAGATGGAAGTCCAAAGAGTCCAGTGTTCTGTGGCCAACAGTGCCAAGGAAAGCATGCAAGTCCACAAGAGAAACATAGTTCTAGGACTTGCAGAACAGACTCAAACTCCAGCAGCTTTCAGTCCCGAGATCCCATGAAGTAGCAATGTTTCCTTTGGGAGGGGTTTCAGCTCTTAGCTGATTTTGCTTCCATATACTTGCTTGAGAACTTTTGAACCTGTGCAAACTCTTAGCATTCATTATTATCCTGGGAAAGGATTTCACACCTACATTGTGTAGAGAGTCAACTCTCTGTATTTAAGTTTGGACTTTCAATCAGCATCGTAATTTGCACATTAAGTCAGGTGTTAGCCACCCCCAGAATATTGCCTGTCTTTGATACTGAACAAAATCAAACACACAAAACACCTTATGGAAAACAGTAAATCATAGAAGAGGAATAGAAGCAGAACAGGCTTTCACTGAAAGCAGCAGCAAGACCACTGAAGCATCAGTGGGGCTACAGCAAGCCAGGCAAATGATGTCTGTGATAATACCAGCACCTCTTAGCACCATAGGGCAAACCAGCTGCATCTTTGCTGGCATCAGGACATGTGATGAGATGAGTAAGCCTGGGACAGGAAGACAGAGAGATGAGTTCATAAATTGTGCACGAGAGCAAGGACAGGGCAGGAGGAAGATGAGAACAGGAAGAAAAGTTTAAGAGCACAAGAAAGATGACTTGATGAGCCATATGCCAGACCAGAGAATTTGATAGTGTGCCCAGAGCAAATCCCTGCATTTGTCTCAAGAAGGAATGGAGGGGAGATGGGGGGGGGGAAAAGGGACAAAATCATTAAAAAACTTGCCAAATCTGTCCAGATGCCTTCCTCTGGTTTTCTGTGGTAATACATTAGCAAAACCTTAGCTGTTTTTCAGGTCCAGTATATCCCAAAGGAGACTCATATTAACAACAACAACAAATAAATATGTATAAATAAAGTTGCACTATTTCATAACACATAATAATAAATGCTTCTCCATAATCAGAAAACATTAGAAACTCCCTGTAGCAGCAGTTGAGACAGCCACTCTGAAGAGTGGAAAACTTTGAAATGTTTCCAAGTCAGCAGCTTGGATATCTGGGCAAGAGTACAACTAGCAGACAGATAGACAAATGCAACTTCCAGATCCTGTGCTTAGGAACCAGGAGCAACGACAAAGAAAAGCTCCATGTCCCAAGCCAAAGCACAATTGGATTAGCCAGTAAAACCAGGCTGTTAAAGAGCCTGGACAAAGGAGTCCTGTGCCCAGGTCACCCTTTCAGATCTGAGCTGCCAGGGTATTTTTTGCTGGAAATCACTGCAGACACATGAGCCTGAAAGCCAAGATCTCTGTAGTTTTCTGTGCTCTAACCTCAGCTCACAGCACAAGGCACTTGTGCCTTGTGATGGACAATCCTGTGCCTGTTTCTGTTCTTGAAGAAAAGAGAAAGACTCCTGAAAATACAAAACCCCACTGCAGAAGAGATACTTGGTTGACTGCATGGAAGGATTTTAAGACTCACAGAACACATTGATGGTGCACAACCACCCAGGACTAGCCTGGAACTACAGATAGAGGAGAGCAGAGAAGCCAAAGACTGAACAAGGAAATTAACCAAAAGGGCTCTGCAGCCCCCAAGTAACTTAACCATTCTTCCTTCTGTGAAATTGTGCCTTCTACACACTAAAACACAGAACACTCTCTTCAAATTATTGAATGAAAGCTAATGACTTGGTGCTTTATTATAAATCTCTTCAACCTGATGACTAATTCCTTACAGCAATCACATCAGGATGATAAAGACAAAGTACTACTTTTATAGAAAGGTAAGAAAAGGTTCTGCCCTGGTAGAACCCATGTTGTTCAACTCCTCCTGCCTTTAACCCTACCCTACTATTTCACATATACTCACTCATTGCTGTCATGTTTCTTTACATCACAAGCAGTGAGGGGAAGGGACCCTGCAATATGTATTTGCACAGCATCTGGCACAATGCACCCTGACTCAGAGCTCAAAGCCCCTAAGCTTCCACAGCTCCTCTTTCCAGGAGGAATTAAGTGACCTCAAGTGTACACAACCTGGCTGCATTTTGCCTCAAACCCCTGAGACTCATACTTAACTACTGAAATTTATACATTCACAGAACCACTCACCGTAGAGAAAATTTCACATTTGACAACTGAGGGACATTCAGAAAAAACACACAGGACCCACAGCAATAGGTGCTTTATAAATCCTACCAGAAGGTAGATCTCATCTGAGGCAGATGCCTTGAAAGTCATTTCCCTCATGGCCCAGAAATACAGATCTTAAATATGCAGGCACTTGCTCAGTGATTTGTTTTAAAGACTTAAAACCAGCAGCTTCACACATCTTGGAAATATGGGTGGGCAAAAGTTGCTTATACTGCTGGAATTTTCATAGCAGTGCTAGTCTAGGACTTATGCAGAAACACCCATCATCTTGTCTTCTTTAATTCCAGCTTGTTAGCAAGGCATTAAAACTTACACTGAAGGTAAAGTTTGCTTACAGTCTGCAATGTCCCACACACTGCCAACAGATGGAGTTTGGAGATCCAGCTGTTGTGTACAGATGTGCTTTCAGAGTAATGCTGAAAGATGACGGGGGGAAAAGCCCACACTTTCCTTTTCTAATGGATACATCCATTCCAGTGACCAGTGTGTCTCAGTTCCCAGGCTCAGCTCAAAGCCTTCACTGCAGCATCTTCCAAACATCTCTGCCTGCTCTGGAGCCTGTCAGGTTAGAATCAGTGAGAAGGTACAGCCTTCCAGCCTCTTTCCTCTCTGCCTCCCAGAAAGAGGAGTGACTTCAGGCTTATCCTCCAGGCATCCTTACAAGTATCCTACTTTTTCTTGTGTACAAGTACAGAAGGAGAGACAGCTGTATCCTAAAAAGTCAAACTATTCTTTACAGCTCTAAATTAAATTAGCCCCAAAGTAGTAAAGAAGAACAAGGTACATGAAATATGTTTAAAACTCTGCCAAAAGAATGCCCAGACATTTCTTACAGTGCAGTGAGAGCTAGCACTGCCTCCCTAGGCAGAGGGCACACCTCAGATTATGTCAGCTCCCTCTCCAGGGTCAGATGTCACCAATATGGCTGAGGCAGGCTGTGACAGCTTGTCATTCACATCAAGATGAAGGGGCTGGAAGATTCACAATCAGACAGAATTCTTAACTAATTTATCACCCAGGCAGTTCCAGGCTGACAGTGTGAGAAGCCAGCTCTCCCACCCCAGGGGCACATGTGAGGGGACTGGGAAAGGGGCTCAATACTATCCTTGATTGATTAAGAGAAGCAGTAAGGACACTCATCGAGGCCACATCTGCTAACAAGCACCAGCAGAGCCCTACAGAACATCTCATACACAGTTAAAGTCTGTCAGGGAATGAGGTTAAATCCCCCTCCTTCCCCCAGGCACCTATCTTCCACTCCCAATCCAGTTACTACTCAGTTTAAAAGAGCCTGGTGTTCTCTTGGCTCACTCCTTAGCTGTCATTGTATTTGTAGCTCATCCATTCCTGGCAGCTTTTGCTCTGGAAGCCACAGGGATTGACATGAAGACTGCTGACAGGAGAGTGTGTGCTCCACACATGGGAGAACACATCCAGCCCCATTTTTCTTACTTCTGGATCATTAAACCTTAAACTTTTCTGAGTGCTGTGTACACCCAGAGTAAGGTCAGGAAAAGGGACACAATCCATGCACCCTGATGAAGTCAAGTGACACTTCTTGGTGACAAACCTAGGAACCCTGGGCTCAAGTCTCAGCAGGGCAAATGGGACTCCTTTCACTAAGAGAAATTGAACTGCAGGTGCTTTGTCACTAGGGAGTCTCTGATGGTGAACTACCAAGGGAGAGTTTGAGGGTACCCAGGGGTTTACGATGCCAGAAAATAAGGCTGCACACACACCATATTGCTGGCAAATCACTGCAAGATTTTCATTTTATGGATACTCTCAATTACTGGCAGCGAAATATCCAAGGGCAGCTTTTGTTGCTGACAGTCCAGGTAGAGAAGTATCTAATGTGTCTCTGCTTGTGCCCAGAGGTATTTGAGAGCATAAAAGGGAGGTTGGTTACAATGCAATCAAGGCTAAGAGCTGTAGCTCTTCCTGTCTGCTGGTTACTACAAACCATCTCTAAGGCAGCTCTAATCTCAGGGTACAACAGCTTTAAAAAGCACTTGGTAATGAAAGGTGCTCTTGAGCTGTGTTTTGAATAGACACCTTTCCTGCATGGAGCTAGGCTGCTGCGATGGATAGAAAACCTGAGTTCTCACTTCAGCTTTTCCTATGGTTTTCAGAATTTTGAGGTCTGTTTTGTTTGAGGTTTTTGTTGAGTTGGTCTCTTTAACCAAAGAAATAAACATCTTTCGAAGAAACTAGTTTTAAAAAAGGCGTACAATATAAGAGACTTGAAAAGGAAATGAATTAAGAAGCTGAAGGACTGAGAAAGCAACATCTTCCTTGATCTCTTCCAAGAAAGAAGGCTGACTTGTATAGAAGCCTTTTCTTTAAGCAAAAGTCAGATGTTTCAGAATAAAAGAAGGAATGACTTATATTGAACACAAGATAAAAACTCTGTTCTTTTTAATCTAATGATAGTGTTTCCATATTACAAGGCCATAGAAATAGATCCATCAGTCTGAGTTTATATTGTACTTCACTTCCCCTCTGGTCCTACTCAGATGAAGTACATCCATAAAGTCCAGGCAAAGAAAACTCAAAGTTTAAAACCTCTAGGGAAGAGGGCTGGATTGCAGAAGGTATTTTGAATATCCCAGAGCAAGAAGCTGTTTCATGCAGCAGGTGCAAGTCCAAAAAGATATCTGTGAAATTAATCTTCTTGCATGCAGTGCATTTATCAATTCCCATGTGCTTCCCAAAGGAGGTATCACTTGCCTTGTTATGCACACAGGTCAGGCTGCTTCTCTCCATTACTCTTACTAAATACCAAAGGATGGTGGTCAGAGATCTGCCCGGAAAGCTCACATGCAAGTGGAATTTCAACAAAATATGCAGAAGAAAATGTGCAGAATAGGTCACCAAATCTTTTCTGTTTTCCAGCTATTCCCAGTTTTCAACCTTTGTAACGATTTTGTTCCCTAAGTACATCCACACACAGCCCTCCAGCACTAAAATAAGTGTGAATTGGGTACTTTACAGCTTGTTGGTCCTAACTGATGCTGCCAAACAGGAACATGCTTGGAAATACTGGGGTATTCATCTGTATGCCACACGTGCACACAACACTGAGCTTAATTGGTACTATTAAATCAGCCTCGAATTGAGAACAATGCATAAACATGCTTTAGAACCACAACGTAACATTCTCTTACAGATTCACAATAGGCATCTTGACCTGAATTTAAAAGGCATTTTTATGTCTAAACATGCAGGTAGCACTCAGCAGGATTCTTCAAAGCTCCTTTGTGTACCAAGGTCAGAACTACCTTTAACTGTATGAGCTAATCCATTAACCTGCTGAGAGGCTTTCTTTTCTGGTTACATTCCCTTTCATCTTCACACATTTAAATATCTCTGAAAATCTGGACATTCATTCAAAAAACTCAGGCCTTACCTAAATACCTTTAGTCAATGCCAATAGCCAGTTTTAAAAAAAATTTCAAATGTGTCTTATGCTAGAAAAAATGCCTATTTTACCCACCATGTGTGTCAAAACAGAAGGCTGCACAACACATGTAGAATGGTGCTAGAAATGTGTAGTACTGACTAGTTTTGCCACAAGTAAACATGAAGTTTTAGGGGAAAAAAAATGTTGCAATTGCAGAGAAGAGAGGGAAGCTTATTAATTTGCCTGGGATTTTCAATAAGGGTTTAGCAGGAAAAGCCATCCTGCTCTTCACCTCTCTCTGCCATTCTGTGGTTTCTGTCTTGCTGGATAACCAGGGAGGGGTGGGGGTACTGTTGTATTGTGCAGTATATCCAGAGACATCTGCAGGAAAAGGAGCCAAGGTGCGGAATACAGACAGCTTCCCCACTGCCCTGCAGCAGCTTTGTGGACAGAAGACCTCCAGGCTGTGACAGGGGAGGCAGCTGAGTCACCTGAGGACGTGTAATCAGGTTCACACAAGACAGGACAGATGCTGCAAATGAGGATGGATCTCGTGCAGAAGCTGTCCCTGCAGGGAGGCTGAGCCACCACCCCCAACAGCAGCACCCCAACACCTGCTGTGGCCCTGTCCTTGTCCTGTCCTCTTCTCCCCAGCTCTGCAGGACAGAAGGAGGACACCTGACTGCAGGGAAGGCAATCTGCAGGTCAGAGATGAGGCTCTCTGCCACCACAGTACCTCGAGGTGTGCAGCGTTTCAAGAAACAGCCTGTGTAAGACAGCGGTGGGAATGGCATAGGTAGGGTCCTGAGGAAGAATGAGATGTTTCTTTATTCATTTCACTAGAATGCACAGGAGTCAGAAATAGGTTTAACTGCCAGATCACCCACGTTGCCCTCCACACAGCACTTTGCCTAGCTGGTGCCTGAGGTTCAACATGCAGGAAAAAAGACTTTGACTCAGACTTTAAGAGGATGGGCAGGAAGACTGCCATGCCAGGGGCAGCCAGAGCACAACCTCAGCTTTCCCCCCACATCTACAAGCAAGGGGATTTGAGAGCAGGCAGTTCACAGCAGCCTCAATTGCAACACAGGTCACTGCAGCGCCATGGAGCAGGTGAGGCTGCTGGTAAGGCAGCACCTGGCTGATCCAGCTACCCACAGACTGATGAAGTTGTTCAGTTGCACATGTCTAACTCCTTATGAAGCAATAATCTGATCACAGCTTAATGCTGGTGCCTGTTCTTCACAATGCTTAGCTAGAGCATTTAAAAGGAAGATAAAGTCAGTAAATGTCAAAATGCAGGAAATACTGGGTCAATTTCTCCTGATATTTGCTGTTTGAAAGCTTCAATGTCACACTGGCATAACTGCAGGGGCTTTTTGAAGCAGTAATTTGTAGAAGCCTAAGTAATGAAAGTTAGGGGTTGGGTTTGGTTTTTCCCTCTCTTCCATTGGAAATCTTCCATCAGATATAATCCAGCCAAATTCTGGGATCTGAAAACAGACCATATCAAAGCCAAGGCTGGTAGAACTTTAGATGTAAATATAATAATGAAGCAACAGAGATAAATAATTGAAATGTGTAGGAAAAATTCTGAGCATTATTGGGATAGTTCTTCCACAGGCCTTTTTTGTTACATAGTAAAATCTGGAAGGTGGTTAAAGCTGGAATGACCACAAATTTTTAAGTGTAATTTTAAACAATAATGAAAAACAAGGAGGAAATTAAGCTTTTGACTAGACAGTGACAGCTGTTGTGCCATTGCATCATATGCCCTATGGTCCACACACAGCCTGAACTGTATCCCTTTAACTCAGGAAAGAAACACCTGAATTTGGTGTGCTGAAGTTATAGGATGGTTCTCTCTTTTCTATTCTGCAATAATCTGGCTTTTGCTGTCTCAGAGCCATGACCTCTCCAAGGTTGGCACTTCAGGGGGAGTTTCCATTCCCATCCCCAGAGCTGCAGCTATCCATGTTGGGAATCAGCAGCCCTGTTCCTCCTCACAAGCCACTTCAAGTCTTCAGGTTCTCCCCCACCACATTCCAAGCCCAGCCTGCAAACACCTCCCACAGCAGCTCAGCTCTGGGTTTATTTACAGATTTTACTGGCATTGCTGCAATTCCAAGAGTTGCCCTGCAGATAAAGAGGTTGAGAAGAGCTGTGCCAGCATTAGTGAGCCAGAGCCCTGTGCTGAATCTGTGCCACTGCTGTTACAAAACCTTCTCTCCCTAAAAAATTCATTTCACCTACATTGGCAAACACTCACTTACTTTACCTCTTTTATTCTCTGTAATAATTGTTGGATAGCCATTCAAAAGAGCCTGAAAGACTGAAGACTTTGGAGCTCTCTTTCTCTGACCCACTGGAAATGAGTCTCTTGTGGTGCCTCGGTATCTCTAAATCCAGTTACCCTGCTGCTGCTACAGCTGGTGAGGCTCCAACAGAGCTATCAGGCCAGGAAACCCTGCAGCAGAAAGGCTGTTGCTGAGGCTTTGACACTGTCATATAACTCTGTTCAGGGCAGGTCTAATCACTGCTGTGCTCTAAAACCACTGGTAGTTCTAGAGACTGGCTCACACTCCACCTGCCAGCATTGCCAGCACTGGTGGAGCTGGGAAAAAGCCTCGGCAACTACAGGAAACTCTTGGGGCTGATTTCCTTGTAGGGAGAGCATTGTGCAAATTGTTTCTGTAGAAGTTCTGCACTGAGACTTATTTTCATGGTTTTTTCCAAATTTCCCTTGTCTATCTTTGGACTGAAAGCTTTTGTGGGGAGGATTTCACAGCTGCTTTCTACCCTCTTCATAAGGTCAAGAGGCTTCTGGGTGGGAGGAGAAATGGCAATAAATCAAGTGAAAGGCAAAGAAGAGGAGATTCCTGGGCTCTCACATGTGCTGACACACAAGTGAGTACCCTCAGCTTTATCTGCTCAGTCTCCAGCCTCTATCAGAGATTCACGTCATTGCCCAACTCAGTGATTTCCCAGGGGGAATTCTTTCTTTGTCTTCCTAACACAGGAAAACCAATGTGGGCAAACGTTCATCATCTCTACATGCACATTCAGACAGGCTTTGCTTGGAAATCCCTTCCCTCCAGTCCCCATCCCCCAGGGCTGCCTGGCTGAGGTTTTCTAAAGTCTTTGGCACTTCACAACCACCTCCAGCATGATTACAAGGTCACATAACCACATAGCTCAGCCCTCTCCTCACTGTACCTGCTCCACATTCACTCCACAGTCCCAGCTGAACATAAAACCTTTCACAAATTCACTACTGTTTTTCTCTGCCCTTTCTCGTTTCCCCCACCCATGTTCTCACTGAATGCCTCAGAGCTGAGCGTGCCTTCACTACCCCTAATAAGGCTTGAGAAAGGTGTGGGTTTAAAAGCATATGAAAAGTCCGATCTCAGGTGACTTGCTCACAGTAACACACTGTGTCTCAGGTTAACACTTCAGATATGACAGATCCTTTGTCTCCTAACATTAGACTTTTTGCCTTCTTTACTTTACAGCCCTACCACCACTGGTGAAAAATCTCACTGTACCTCCAGATCAGGAGCCTGCACACTCCACATCTCACAGATAACCCATCAACTTCCAGAAGTCAACCTAACCATTCATTTCTTCCTAAATCATGAAATATTTTATAATCCTTCTAGCTGTGTTCTCATTTTTTAAAAATTTTAATAATTCCTCTCTGGTTTTGACATCCTACTTACAAAATGCTTGGTGTAACCAGTTCCCACTAGTCTTGACCTAACCTCCTATGAGGGACTGTCATATTCAGCTGCAAGAAAGCATCATTAACATTAACAATTCATCTAACTCTGGGAAACACTCCCAGATGCAACTGATGTGTGAAATCAAGTCAAACATCCCTTTTGGATGGGAATGACAGTAGTTTCCATGGTTACATGGGATATACACCTCAGAGAGGTCTTAGGAGGCAGTGGGATTGCAGTGAGGCACCCAAATGTTAGTTTTGATCCAGTTAGGACAAAGACCAACAGTGAGACAGACACAGCAAAATGAATAATACTCCCAGACTGGTTGATATGTCCTAAGAAACTTGGGTAGCCCACCCCAGAGGCCCTGCTGCAAGCCTGAACAGTTGTCAGGAGAAGGAGCAAGATAAAAGCTCAGACAGAGGGAATCTCCCACCCAACCAACCCAGAGCTGCCTGCAGTATGGACATACCCAAAGCCATCACGTCAGGCCAGCCATGAACTGCATCTGCCATAGCCACAGGGTGTGAAAAGCCAAGAACTTGAGAACAGCAGGGACTTGCCCTCGCAGCATCTTTCCAAATATAGTACTCTAGCTCACCAAAGGGGAGAGACAACAGGCAGGCAAAGAAAGCCCTCCAGCTGACAGCATTGTTTCTCTGTCAAACTGCGACCTGAAATAGATGTAAAACATAAGCTAGACCTAAAAGAAAAAGGCAAACATCTCTTTCAAAGTAGCAGTCTCACTAAGTTGCTCCATTTATAAATTAGTTCCTCTCTTCCCCTGACAAGTAAGTTACGCTGAGAAGTGAATTTCTATAATGCTCATTCACCAATTTTTGAGGCCTCAGAGGTGGGTGCATCTGTGGTGAGATTTGCCATTCCAAAGGCCACCAAGAGATGGCACCAGGATTTCTGCGTGCCACGTGTTCACCCAGACCTCTGGAGCAACCTTGGGAGATGCTGTTCCTCTCTGCCTCATCAATTCCTCATCTATTTTAAAATCTCTCCTGAAAACATCTTTTTCCCTTGTCTCTACCTCTTAATTTTTCAATTTCTCTCATCTACTGCTATTAACAGTACAATGCCTGTAAAGTGTAATTCTGAAATGCAACTCTGTTTGTTCTGCAAAGCAGCAGTGACATACCATCAGTCTGAAATGAGATTTTGTAACTGATTATTGATATTAGAACAGGTCATTCTTTGCGAGAAACCACACAGACCGTAAAAATAACAAAAGAGAAGGAGCTGCATAAAACTGGGACACCTCTAGCTCCAAGATCATTTCTTCTATTACAATGGCTCATTGCAATAAACTTGCACAATAGGGTTTATTTACTTACCTTAGTGATACAACCATTCCCGCTTCATGTTATCTGAGATTTTAGTCAAGTTGAAGAGACATTTTAAAGAAAGAAAAGTTTAAGACAACCCTCTTTCCTTTGTTGCTGGCATCATCTCACTCAATTTACTAGTTTTATTTAAAAGGACTTCTAGGATAAATCCCATGTAGATCAAGGCCAGATGGGATGCAAGTCATTTAGTTGTGATATAGCTCTGCAGAAATATTTTGTCCCTTCATGTGAATTTTCTACACGGATCAAGTGAACCAAATAGTGTCTGTTTGTTCTCAAAGTGCTAAGCATTGATTAATTCTGACCACATTCCAATACAGTCATGTGTTACTTTTCAATTAAATATCCAGACTTCTCAACATGATTAATGACAAAGCACAGACTAACAAGAGGAATTAAGAATGATTTGCTTTTGATCTTCTATCACAAACCACTGCCAAATAAACAAAGGCATAAAACTGTATATGGAACTTTCCTCAAAAGGAACCCATCACAACAACTTCCCTACCAGGCTGAAGAAGAACTATTCACCATTTTTGTGCCTTGAGTTTCTGCTATTTCTCAAAATACTGTCTGGCATTGGCCATATATGTCACATATTCTTCTGTTCAAGAAGAGAGCAGCTGGACATTTAGACCAAGCCAGGAGATGGAATTGCAGTAAATGTTTTTGGTGGTCTACCAGCAAGATGTTATCCAGGATTAAGGATAGGGAAAAATCTAACTTCCTGCACTGGGTCTAGGGCACTTTTGCAGTTGGATCTCTTCCATGTGCCTCTCAATCATGCTTAGCAGAAGAGATAAGTCAGGTCACCCCCAGGACACATCTCTCCTCTCTCTTTGTCTAAACCAGATACTGCCCCCTTCTGTTCTGGTTTCTTGTGTCAGTGTTAAGGTCACAGGAGAGCACTTGTACAAGCATTTCCTGATGTGGCACTTTGGTCACTTTTCAGCACTATGGGCTCAACACTTTAACCGTGCACTGAAAACACCAGTTTCAAGATGAGAAAACAATCTCATTTTTATGCAAACAAAACACATTTTCTCAAAAAAGCAGAGTAATATATATAGCCCTATATTCAAAGCTTAATTTGAAGCTATGTCTTCAGCATTTCCAGGGTCTTCATATTCTCCTTGGTCAATCTGACAATATCTGATCAAATAAGGTATTTAGCTTTAGATGTGGTCTCTTGATCATCTTGATACTTCTCTCTTCACTTGCATGAGCTCTGCTTTCTCTAGTCAGTAAAAATCTCCTCAGCTCCCATTGTGACAGAAGTATGTGATACAGGAATCACTTCATGGCCACAGCAGCAGTGCCATCATTACTCCTGCATGTTTCAAACTCATGAATCCCTACCCACCTCAATCATCCCTGAGCACCTATTAGCAAAGAAAAGACACCTGTGGCATTCTCACTCCTCCTGGGTTTTGAACCCTGACACCAGATGGATCTGATTCCACTTCACCAATCTCTTTCCACAACCATCTACCTGGCCCAGCCTTAAATGCCCATCATGCCACTTCCAAATTGCCTACTCTAGACTCATCCTCCACTGCACAGAGAAATAAGTATTTTCAAGACGCCCCAAGTTTCTAGAGGCAAACATTTACCACAGGTGAAGAGAATTTGCTTCTTTTTCCCTTTAGTATATAAGGAATCCAGATATCCACCTCAGGTGAAATAGAGTTATATGGAAGGATTTCTTCCTTTTAATGAAAAGGGAGATTATCAGCTAGCATTTGAGGCACTGGGACTATCTAATAAGCACCAAACATAAGAAGAATTGTGATCAAATGTCAGAAGTGGGTAGCGCTGGACATGAGCAAAGGCAGATAATTTCTGCATATCACATTTTCTAGTGAATTAATTTGGAGCCATTCCCAGACTTTTTTATTCACTTTCCACTTTTAATTAAGTAGTCAAACTTTACTGGAATAGCCGAATATAGAAAGCCAAGTATTCTGACTACCCACAGAAAGAGAGTTTTTATTTGTGATGAATACTCACTCTTGTTGTAATCTTTCATACGAGGTTTATGCGAACACTTACCGTGAGCCAGCTCTGCCCAGTATGATAAATGGATGTACTCATAGAGCTTTGAGAAACAAAGACATTTTAAAAGACTCTCCAAATTGCTTTAATAAAACTGAGCACAGAGCTTTTAACAGCAGAAAAGGAAAACATAATGGAGGGAACAACTGAGGCACGAGTCACCCCACCATTTGCCATTTTCTGAAGTGCAGGTCTTCCTCTTATGAAAAGATCATAAATTGGGGTGGGGTTTTTTTTTATTATTTTTACCCTCTTTTATACTCCATCTTCAACATGAGGAGTCCTAGAAGAGCCTACACAACATGTAGCCACAGACAACTCACAGCCTCCAAAGCCCCTGGCGAGGATAGCTGGTGCCTGAACCTAGGACAGAGTCATGCAGAAGAGACCAGCTCCTGGCTGGCTAGAGGGCAAACATCTTCCACTGTCACATTCCACATCCCACAACACATCCAAACACCTCTCAGAACAAGTAAGCTGGGAAAACGAGTGACAGCATTGAAAGGGACACTGGAAAGTAGGAGGGGGTAGAAGGTGTCAAATATACAGGGAATAATTAGGATGAAAGGTGAAAAGAGCAGTGACCATTGCACTGTGTGAGGCATCAGAGATGCTACATTAGAGAAGGTGTTGATGGAGTGAAGATTTGAGCATCCCACACACAATCCTATCAGATATCCCAGCTACTGACATAAACAGAACTGAGAAAAGCAGAACATCATCTGGTTTTATTTTAAACTGTCCCTGTAAAAGGTATCAGAAAGCTTTCTCTGCAGCACAGCATCATGAGAGATGGGCAAGACAGCCTGGAGTCTCTGACTCACTTGGATTTCACAGTGATTAACTCAAGAGTTCTCTACACCTCAGGGAGTTCTGTGTTTTCTCCATGTTGCTTTTACTTCAGATATGGATGGTTCTGGAGAGATCCACAGTCATGGCACCAGCAAGCTGAAGACCTCAAATGCCTAACTAAAGCCAATAAAGTCCATGAGTCACAGTCTCAGGGGAATCAGAGCTGCTTGGCATGTACCCAGAGAAGGTCAATTGGAGCATGGGGACACTATTTCTAAATACCCCAGAGCTTTGCCACTGGGAAAAATAAATAGAACTATGTATCTTGTTTCCACATCTTAGTGGGCTAAATAAATAGCTCTCACAGGGCACTCTCCAGGGCAGATTCTTAAAGTGACCTTGGCCATGCTGCTGCCCAGGACGGGGGAACGGGGGTGTGCCCACCAGAGAAGCAGTGAATTTTCAATGCTGCATTCCTGGCAGCTGATCAGAGAACTAGGGTAATCTCAGCTCCCACAGCTGCTGGCTGTTCCTTCCCAGCAAAAAGGCAAACCGTGGTGGCACATAGTTACGAGGTGGAGAGAAGGTATCAGGAGCAAATACAAAGAGAGGATCAAAGGATTTCTGGGACAACACTGGAGTTTTCCTCTGTAGGCAGGTTAGAGGCTGGCACTCTCTACAGCTTCCATATTGATAGCCAAAAAGAAGCAGATGTTTTTGTGACCAAGAACCACACCAAAATACCACACTCCAAATTTCAGTGTAGCCAGAGCCGCTTTGGGAAGAGCTGCACCAGTGTCAGATAGCTAGGAGCCCATGCTGAGCTAGACAAAGCACATGACCCCTTTTTCTTCTTTCTCCCCAGCTCAGAAAACCCATCCATAAGCTCCCTATCCCAGTCACCTCTCAAGATTTTAACTAGAGCAACTCAAATCATACAAGGACATTTTCCCCACATGTACCCACCTCCATTTTCTGGTGAACTGCAAAAATGCTTAGGGTCTTCAGACTGCAGCCATTCCAGGCACTTGCTAACACTGGGAGAGAAGATCTGTAACCCACTCCACAGTCTGTTCTTCTGGTCTTAAGACCTAAATTCTTGCCCGTAATACCTCCTAAAGCCACTTTCCACAATGAAAATAACACATCCAAATGAACTGCAAGCTTACAGAGTCTCCACTAACAAGAAACTAGTGCCTTTTAACGGATTGCAATTGTGTTTTAAAACAAAACAGGCTTGTAGGGTCCTTCTGATGTAAAACAGGCTGACTCCACATGCCACTGAGCTTCTCAGCTGCCCCTAGTTACGAAACAAAAGGCACAGCTCTGAGCAGGCCAGCTGAGTGGCCACTAGGCTTGAGCTCATTTCTGGTTCTTGTCCATCAGACCAAGAGTAGGTGGGAGCCAAATCACCTTTTCCTGTGAGCTGGGTCCCAGCAGAGATTGTATGTTCTGTTTACACACTCATGCAAAACATGTTTTAAGAAGAGCACAAATATTTCAGGAAATAAAAAGAAAATTAGGAAACTGAACTACCAGTGAGAAAGATCAGGTAGACAAAAATTAATGCATAAGACACCTTTTTTCAAATGAAAAATAAATTCAAGATTTCAGTATTGAATAAAAAGGCTTATTAGCAATAAAATGGGCTTTACTGAGGGCAATTTTGAGTTTGCTTTTCTGGCGTTTGTGTCTGTGTTCCAAATGGAAAACAATGTACACAGAAGAGTTCGAAACAATCCTTGTACACCAGATAAAAGGAAATAAGAGCCAAATATTGCATATTGACCATGTGGAATCATTGAAATCAAAAGCAGCACGTTTCTCTGGTTGTTTCCCTTAGAAGTGAGTATTTTAGAGCACTTTACAGCCTAGATTAGAGCAATCCTCAGCAGCACTCCCTGCATCTCCAAATGCATCTTGGCAAGAAGCCAGGCTAGAAAGGTGTGCCAGATACCAAGGTTTCCACTTCCCCTATGGGAAACAGGCAATGGGAAATAAAATACTTTTGCACAAAATTAATTTTAAAAGCCTCTAGGCAGCCAGTCCCATTGCTTAACAGAAAACTCATACAGGCCTAAGTCCCATTACACACAGATCCTGGCCTATCACAGAAGCAGAACTAACCAGCAGAACTGGTCTAATCACAGCCAACATTTCCATAGGAAGGAAAACAGGGAATTAAGTGGAATTTGCTTAGTTAAGCATGGGCTTGGACCCATCAATCACTTTTGGTTGCCTCAGAAGCCAACTAGTTAGAAGTCTAACTCATCTTGAGCACCCCTGTCACACATAAAGCAGTTCTCCAGGCTGACTAAATCTTAAAGTTATTACATGAGGCCTGAGGGGAATGTTGAAGGATGAGTCAGGATATCCTAGGAATAATATCTTAGTGGTAATAGTCTTTGAGTTGGGTAATATCCAAGCATCTGTGTAAGAAACACCCCGGTACCCCCACACAGAGGAATCTCAGGTACTTTGTCTAAGAGAGAACTGAAGCTGTGAAGCAGTTCCAGGTACTTGGCACTGTGCTAGAAAGCCAAAAGCACAGGCAAAAGTGAGTTGGTTCCTACCAACAAGGCAGCTGCAGGGAGTTCTGCAGCTGCTGGGTCCCCTCAGTATCTTATTTAGAAGAGCAAACTGTCCAAAAAATTGTGTATCTCCAGACATGCAGGCAGAGGAACTGGAAGAAAGCTGCACTTAGCAAACAACAGTACCATGTGCTGATGTGCAGCTTCAGCAGTTGTGGCTGGAGGAAATTAATTCAAATTCCTTCCCAGTTATTGTGTAATGGTGATATTGAGAGAACTGGCATCAGTCTTGGATGGTAACAGCAGGATGGGCATTATTTAATGCATCCAGGGTGACTGGCCCCCACTTCAACCACAGCTAAGCAAGCAGTGGCCAAACTGTTGTGCTATGTCTGTCCATCCTTCTCACCTCGTGCTCTACCTGAAACTGCTTCCTCAGTAACCACCAGCCATGGACCTCACCCACGTCAGGTCCCTGCAGAAGCCATGTCCTTGCTGCCACATGCCTGAACAAGTGGGGACTGTGCCCCAAAAGGCACTGAATGTCTCAGCAGGAAAACTGGCTTAAGCAAACGGGATTGTGTGGGCACAGCTCACAGCAGGAAATTCTTCCTCCTGCCTTTAAAGAGCAAGCCAGAGATACGTGTTGTGCTCTTATAAAGTTTGCCTTGAAAGGCATCTGAGGAAATGGTCAGAACAGACAACTTGGGGACTAACATTCAGCATTAAGATGAAGATATAAAATGGACTTGCTGTCTTCAGAAAAGAACTATTTGAAATATGTGGGGTGGGCTTAAAAGCAGACTCAGATTAATACTAGTAAGAACTGTCATACTTCAAAAATATCATGATGACCAGGTCATGACTCTCTGCAAATGGAGGATGAGGCAGCACTGCCACGATTCCTCTCTACCTACCCCCAGGCTGGTGGTGGCAGGAGGTTCTTGCTGAGGGGGAGGCAGGAGTGGCTTGTCTGCTGCCAGCACATGCTTCCCAAAACCCAGTTGTGGCTGGGAAATGAAGGAGGGTACCTTGCAATCAAACTGCCATCGCTGTCTAGGGCACACTACAAATAAAGGGCCACCGGCATGAATCATATGATGAATCACAGCATTAACGTGTCCTTCAGGGAACTATTTCTGCCTCTTAAAAAACCCTGCAGATTTAATGTGAGTGGAAACTGCATACATTTCTGATTTCTTTGCCTCTTCAAGTGGAACCAAAATTTTATTTCTTGCTGTCCTGGAAAGATGAGTTCCCTTGGGGCTACTGCCTACCTGACCGTCCTGATGTGTCTCTTGCTGTAGGGAGTGATGACTTTGAAAAGCAGCTCCATGGCTCCATTGATGCCAAGTATAGTTCCCGTGGTAACTACGGCAATAAAGGGAAAAAGCAGTCAGCTCTGAAGCAGGCAGCTGGCAACATTGCTTAGAAGAGATGTGGGGAAGAGTAGCTGCCCCTGGGGCTATGAGCTCTCTGGGCTCCCATCTGGACTCCACAGGTCCCCTTACAAACACACAAAGTGAAGCACAAAGCTGTCTGTGGACAAAACCTGAGTGAAAATCAGGTGCTAAACCAGTCCTCAGCTCTTTCCCAATTTCTCCAAAGCCCCTTTTCCTGTAGACTTTGTACTCTCCAAAGAACAATCTGTAATTAAACAGGGTCTTCTCCCAGAAAAAAAAAAATGGCAGCTCAAATTCATCCCACATTTCCTACATGCAACTCAATGAGGACAGTTCATTTCATAGGGGCTTAGAGGGCAGAATTTTCTTTCTGTGCTATGATTCAGCAGCATGGTAGTGGGTTCTGGGAGCTTCTGAATGCAATTTAATTTCATCTAGGCCAATTTTCCCTTTAATCCTTTACTTTTTAACACTCTAGGAGCTTTCATAGATAGATTTTGCAATCACTTTCAATACCTAATGCATAGCCCAGGTGTTTAGCCAGACCTCCTCACTACGAGACAAGATATCTCTGTGTAATAAAGGAACAAATACAGCCCTGAAATATTAAATGGAAGCGACCAAGGTGAAAGGATCAGTAATCAACAGCAGCCAGAAGGAGCCCTGGCTGCCTGCCCACTGCTGGGTTTTGGCTGTTTCCTAGATATCTCCCAGTGGTCATCAGAGAGCTGCCAGAGGGCCCATCATCTCCTGCTGTCCTACCGTGTTCCTGCCAAGCTGTCCTGTGATGGAAAGCCTTGCAAGGCCTGCCAGCTACATTCACACTGGCTGGCAATTCATTAGAGACAGGGTGGTGGACAAGGCTGCTCAAGCTCATCCTGCTCCAGAGCAGGATGTGGGCAGCCACAAACATCTGGTGGCAGTGAAAGGAGGAACCCAGAGTGGGGAATGAGGCAAGACAAGGACTCATCTTTACTGCCTTCATACCTAAGCACTCTCAAGAGTTTTATATGGTTCTGGCTTCCCTTTAGCTCCACTCCGTAATTTTTAAGGTTGGGAACATGTAATTCCCTGGTTTGGTATCGCACCCACACAGATTTTCACCTAACCTCCCCTGCAGCTTCCCAGCTGGACCAGAGAACCCACCAAGTCAAAGTTATTAATGGAGAGTGCTGGAGATACCTGGAGAGTAACAGAGATTCTCCAGCAAATGTGCAGAGCTGGGGTTCTGGGGTCTGACATTAACACAAAGGAGGCCAGGCTGCAGTGTGCATCCAAAACCTCTGCAGAAACAGCAGCTGAACTGAGTGCACATGCACTGAAGTGGGGAGCAGGGGCAGATCATCATTTTGGGTGGGAGGCAGCACAGGGTCACTGCACAGCTGCAAAACCCAAATAAAGGCACATTTCATCTTCTGGCTATGGCCGCATTTTCAGCCACACTCAGACTTTCAAATACTGCTTATCACGGCGAGAGGGGTTGAGGGTTGAGGCTTGGCTGCTCGCCTGAGGAAGCCCAAAGCATGAAGCCAGCTCCTGTCCAGGCAGAAGGGACCTGCAGGGCAGGGTTCCAGGAGAGCTAAATCTCAGCATGCACAGAGCAGACTGCAGATGGGATGGCCACCAAGAATTATCTGTTGGGTGAGGGATGTAGGGAAGGAGAAGAAAGGGTTAGAGTGAACAAAGGGAAATTTGTGCAGGGAAAGCCTGTATGAATCTGTAATGATCCCGAGAGAGAGTACTGGAAATCCCATTGCTTGAATCATTTAACATGAGGGCATTGCCAAGCAAGAAAAGCTGGGAGAGTGCACATCTGAGAGGATTCTAGTCAGAAGACCAGGATCTAATATCTGCTTCCAGGGGGACCTTGAATAAGTAACAGATTTCTCTCTACTTCTGCTTCTCCACTCTCATGGAGCAGCTCTGAGGATCAATACAATCAACAATAGTGAGACATTTGGCTGTTATGGAAATGGGAAATGTATAGAGACTTAAGGTACTCAAGTCTCAGAGCAAAAGAATTGACTGTCTATATTCCAGGATAGGAGATCTTTGCCATGAATATTTTTCACTACAGCACTTTTATTTCCATAGCTCACAGATGAAATGCACTGTAAAGGCTGGATAGGCCCCTTGAGAAGCACCTTTTTCTAAGGTTGTTCTGGCTTTTGTGCTTTTCTGTATATTAATGGTGCATGCAGGCACTAACCCTACCAGGAATAATGTTTCTTTGCATTGAAAAGACTAAAAAAGAACCCTGGCAGTTGTCACACAGAGGAAAAGAAAAATCCTGGCACTCACCATTAGCAGCACAAACCCGCAGGACCCAGAGGCAGTGGGTGAGGTGCAGGTGGTGGCCCAGGTTTCTTCTTGTCAAGCTCAGTATTATGTCAGTGGCTTCTGCCTTTTGCACTTTCAGCCCAAACTTCCTATCTGTGAAAAGCAAACGAGAATTAAACAATTGCAAAGATCAGGTCATTGCAGCAGTGCTGATGAACATACTTGCACCAAACCTTGTAACTCAAAACCTCATAACAAAGGCATTCAAATATATCAATGAGTTAAATCAGTACTAATGCCACCTAGTCTAAACCCCTTGCAATGAGTTGCACCAGACAAGGCTGCTCAGAGCCCTGTCCAACCTGACCCTGAATATTTCCAGGGATGGGGTGTCTACCGCCTCCCTGGACAACCCCTGCCAGTGCCTCACCATGCTCATCATAAAATATTCCTCCTTACATCTTCTCTACACCCATCCTCTTTCAGTTTAAAACCATTACTCCTTGTCCTGTAGCAACAGGCCCTATAAAAAGTCTGTCCTCTTTAGCTACTGGAAGGCCACCATGAGGTCATCCTTATTTCTGACCCCCCTTCAGGAGCCCCCCAGCACTCAGCAGTACCTCGTTGGCCCACCCTGGCCAGCAGCCTCAGCAGGGGCAGGAGGGTGCCATGGTCAGGTGCTTCTGTCCGGGCAGCCGTGGCCAGGGCCTGCAGCAAAGCCTCACTGCCCCCTTTGCTGACCACGTAGTGAATTCTCCGTCCAGTGCCTGGGGAAGAGAGGAGAGACTGCTCAGAGCATGCCTTCCCTGAGGCACAGCTGTCCCAAACCCTCAGTCTGCAAGGAGCACACGGAGCTTCCGTGGCCTTCAGACAGTATTTGAGTGCCATGAACGCCGAGCATTTGCAGAACTGGCCGTGGATCCCAGGACGCACAGCTGGTGGCTGCATGGTGGAACTGCGCGCTCTGCTGCCTCTTACCACGACAGACAGTCATTGTCCCTCCAAACCCACGTGCTCCAGAGGTTTTTCACTGTGCATTGAAATGTGGCAGAGAGGAATAAGCAGAGACACCGACAGGTTTCAAAGCAGCAAAAGGCTCAGTGATCTTTTCTTAGATACTGGAAATTAAACAAGGAAAGAACTAAAGCTGCGCTGGGCTTCTGCCAAATGAAGAGGAATCCTAGGAAAGCCTTGGGGACAGCTTTCAAATAAATGTAGGTCTCCAAAGTAACCATGCTCTAACCCTGGGAGCCTTACTGTGTTAACAAACATTGATGCAGGCTCCGTGGAGGGGGGATGCTGCTCATTCAGTTCCTAGAGGAGAGCAGGACCCCCATCCTTGCACCCAGCTGAGGCACAGGGCTGCAGGGCTCCAAAAGAGAGGCCCACAGGGACAGGTGATGTCTCTGGTGGGGCTGCCAGGAGTGGGGGAGCCAGGAGGATCCACCTCTCACTGATGCAGCCCCCACAGCCTGGCAGCTTAGTTGAGTTGGGAATTGTTTAGCAGATGACATTTTTGTGGTGGAGCAGAGAGGAAAAGGAACTTGATTTTTTTTTTTTCAATTCTTTTGCCAATACACTCAGTTTTTCATGTGGCTTTGAGCACATAAATTGACATCAATTCCCTGCAACCCCAAGGTAGAAGTGCCTTTTGGAGAGAGGCTGAACCCTCTGCATTAGAGGGTCCCTGGGCTCTGAAAAGTCAGGTTCCTTTTCCTGTCTCACAGTCCTCTCTCCAATGGCACTGGTGAATATTTCCAGCGGTTGACTGCCAGGGATTATGAAATACTATGCAACCCATGGGCATCTTTGAAACTAAAAAGAAAAAATTGAAACCTTCTCTGAGTCTCTTTTTTCTTTTCTTTAACACATTGAATAAGCTCAGTTTTCCAAATACAGGAGTAAGGACTGCTTATCTATAGGTACAATTTCTAATTTTTTTCACCTTGCAAAAACCTGTCCAAGTTTGAGTGCAAGTAGGATTTCCCTGACTTACTTGAGGACCCCCTTTCTGCCCTTGCCCACAGCCATTGCCCCAGATCTTTGCTTCCTTACCCAGAGACAACAAGTCAGTGAGGACACTGAGAATGTTCAGGATGACATCCTTGTCACAGGAGCTCTGAAATGGAAACACACCAAATTTAGGGATCAATTCAGAACAGGACATTTCCTGCTGCACAGGGCTGCAGTGCATCATGCAGTGCAGAGGTACTGAGATCCTTGTTTGGATACTGAGGATTTGTGTGCCATCTGGACAGTGAATATGTGGAAACATATTGATAACACATTTCAAAAGCCTCTGACAGATCATAGTACATGGTAATTAATACACAGTAGCACTTCTGTAGAACTCACATATGAATTCTAAACTAAATCTCTCTTTATTGGTTTGATCTGATCACCCCAAAGTTGAGGAAATTCTTTATCACATAGAAATGCTAAATTTGACATGGTTTTCCATGAGAGCATCTCTTATTACTGGAGTTGAAGAACAATATATTTAAAGTATATCAATCCCATCTACAAGAAAATTCGCCTGTCTTTGCAACTACAACCATGTGGAAGCCTTGAATTTGAGGAGAAGAAAAATTCCTACGTTTATTTTTAAACTAATCTAATTTAATTTTAAGGCCAAGTTACCCCCACACCTTGACATGACACATTCTGCTTTAGAGTCACTTTAAATTTTTCACCAAAGGAAATAAGATATAATGCAGTTGAGGAGAAGGAAACACATGATATCTACCATCTATCTGTGTGATACAGTAGACCCCTTCCTTAATCCTTCTCCAAACAGATTTCACTGCTGTGATTCAAGAATTAATCACCAGTCTATCGCAATTTGAGAGATTTGGGTTATGTCCTGGATGTCTTAATTTCTGAACAGATACAACACCATACAAATTTCTAATATAATACAAAGCTTGCATTTATGTAGCCTTGGTCCCAAAGAACCTCAGGATCACACAAACTATAAGGGAATCTCTTTATTTTCAATTAAATTATGACAATAAGATAACATCTCATGAATATATGGCTCCTATATTTCTGAATGTTGAACTGCTTCAGAAACTTAACCTACCTGGTAACGTAAACTAACTTGGTATCTATTGTAGATATATGTGATCATTTTACCAGCCAAATTGAACCAACCATTCTCTGACATATTTAACATGATGCAACTGAATATTTAAGACAAGGAGTCGAAAAGTAACACCTAGCAAAAAGAAAGTCAAGAAAGAATATTAGGGAAAACCTAATTCGGATCTGTAATGATGACTGTTAATGCAAATGGACACTTTTTTCCCAATGAATTCCTGAAAAAGTCACAGCACAACCTGACAAGGTGCTGGGGATTGTGTAGCTAACCAGGGAGCTGCAGTTCATACCTCCTCCTTTGTTGAAGCTGAAGAGGGTATGCATTGGGTGAGACGCGGGGATGAAGCAGGAAAGTGATCAGTCTGCAGTCAGAGCAGACTGCCAGCCTGGAGAAACAGATTTCCATCCCTGTCACAGAAATCCTGTAGGATACCTGGCAGCTCCCTCCAACCAATTCTCTTTCTGTATTGGCAAACTATATGTGCCATTTTCTGCATGGAATTACTACATCAGTGCCAATGTTTCCTAGCTTCAGTATCCTAAACCTTTTGTGTATTCTTAGATTTCTTTTTTTGTCATAATTTTAACAAAAATGAACGCCAAACTGCTGAAAAACAAGGGTTTCCATCATACTGGTTTTGGTCAATTAGCAGTGCTACCAACCATTCCCTGCTCAGTATATATTCCAAGTGAGCAACAGGAACAAGAGATATCAGCAGGGGAATGAGAGAAAAGAACAAGATGTGGTCAGAGAAAGGAAAGGAAAGAAAGAAGAAGAGTCAAGTGAGGAAGAGATTGGCACAAACAGGCAGAGAATCACTTCTGAAATGAGGCATCAGTGGAAGAAGGTCTCTGAGCACTGATTGTTTTATCAAGGCTCACCTTACTTTTGTTCTTAGCTAAAACCCACAGGCAAAGTGCCTTTCTCATCCCCTCCTCAGAGCTGGCCCATGCCCAGAGCAAGAGCCTGCTGTTTCTATTCATTAACAACAGAGATCTCAGCACTGACCATAAAAGTTCAGCCCTTTTATAATCTGTGCTGAAATCAAAAGGCTTGGTGTGATAGGATTACTGCTCCTTTTGGAGCCAAGATAAACGGAATACGTGGCTTTAATGAAATCCGGTAACTCTCAGTTCACCAAATATTGTCACCCTCACGTTAGAGGAGTCTAGATTTGTGCCACTGGTTCAAGGGACCACAGAGCAAGGAAAGGCTACAGCAGGGTCAGAGCAGTTCTGAACACCATTACTCTTGAGTAAGGTATATAGTTTTAGTCCTATGATAATCTTCCTAATTCATATCTTTGGTCATTTGAACTGTTTCAAGTCTCCCAGACTAAACAAAGAACATTCAGAGCTCTCTTCCCAAGAGTTTCTTGGCATTTTTTAGCATAGGGACTTAATAGTCAGGGGCAGGTTGTCAGGAGTGATGAGTACCCATCAAATTTACTGACTCCAGGAAGACTTAGTGGTCTCAACACCTTTTTAAATATCAGGGTTGCCTAAATCAGACTGTCCTCTGGTTTTGTCTTGCTGCCTCTCAGTATCCCTTTCCTCTGTAGGTGGATGGATTACACATTAAGGTTTCAGTAATGAAGTCTTCATTGATTTATGCTCCTATTACACTGGGTTGTTTATTTTAACTGATTGGATTGTGGGTTCCTAAGCCATTAACACAAATAGTGATGACATAAGATATCCTCTGCCTTTCCATGCACTTTATCCAGGGACTCAGGCAAACAAAGAACGTGAGGGAACATGAAAGATCAGCCTTTAAAATGCGAAAATTAAAGCTGAGTGATATTGCCAAATATTTCACCTGAGTGTTTACTCTTGATATTTTAACACTAAAATTCTGTGTTGGTGCCTCATTGCTCCCCTTCCTCCTGCACACTAGTGAAGGAGTTTGATGACTCATTTGTTGGCTGAAACAGTGGATAAAACCCCAGTCCCATTACAAATTCTAACATATTTCCCACTAACTCTAGTGGCACCATTGAATAATACAAACTTCTGCAGGAGAGCACAACTACCATTCATAATAGTAAGACAACATAGAAAAGAAGCAACCCTAAAGTTGCTATTGTCTTGCTAGATGGCAACATGCCTGTTGAAAAGAAACAGCTCAGATTTTGACTAATTAACTCCAGGTTTTCAAAGTCGTCAAAGATATTTGGACATTGAAATCTATTAGAATCGATTGTTTAAATTAATGCACATAACAAACTCTTTGTGGACGAATTGCCAACATGTTCATTCATAAAAAAATATTCAGTAAATCTTTTTGAACAGTAAGTACAAATGAAAAAATCACAACTTGTGCCTGATCTAAAAAAGATGAATAGAGTAATTTCTTTAATGCAAATTTCTTACCCAGCTCTGGTAAAAATAAACACATTAGTTATTTTTATTGAAAGAGATGTTTGATGGTTTAAGAACAAACCATAACCAAAGAGAGGAGAAAAGTAAAATTCCTCTTCCTAAGTATTTTCCATTCCTTCCAGCACTTGCAAATGTTAGATACAGCATCTACATGTGCACAGACTAATGAAGATGCATTTGTTGTATACGGGTGGAATAAGAGCAGAGAAAAGTTCCCAGAGGCTTGTAAGATTACAAAATCGCTGACCACCTGCAGGATTTCACTAAAAGAATTTAAAATTAGAGCCAAATTGTTACCTATTAACAACAGCCTGTAGTTGCCTTTCACAGCTTGTGGCTGGACAAAGGCTAAAGTAGCAAAAACATCATTTTAAATATCAAGCACGGCTTTACTTTTTGGTCAGAGCCCTTCATCTCTTTTAGCCTTATTACAGCAAAGCCTCCTGTCTTCCTCACTCAACGAGGAGCATCACAGGGCTGAGCTCAGATGCATTTAATCAGCTCCTGGCTGAGAGCTCCTCTCTGAGCTTTTTCTGGGAATTAATCCCTGAAACACTGGGGTTAGCTTGGTGGAAGCTCCTCAGAGATAAACAGCAGGAGGATGGAGAAAGCCAGGAATAAAAAAATACCCCAGCACATCATCACAGATACGTTACAGGCAGCAAGTGATTAATTGGTGACATTGGGCTTGGAGGACAACAGCTCGATCCCAGCATTTCTGACTGGCAGCTCGGGTTATTTCACTGACCCTCGATTGAGCAGGAAACAGCTCCTGTCTCCTTGTCCTGCTCCTGGGAACATGCCAAGACCAGCTGTTATTTACTCAAGACAAGATTATAAAATTGCTACTAAGCCACAGTCACAGGTAACCTCAGGGAATTCTCTGGGGATGTTTTCCACAAGACTCAGAAACCCAACAGAGGTGGGATTTTTCCTGTCCCGCCTGGAGGATAACAGCCATCAGCACCATTCCCCTTCCAGCACTGCCTTCAAACAAAAAACTTCCCATAAACTCAGTCTTTTGGGCTTTTGTGTTTTGTGCCCAAAGGCAAGTATTTCAGAGAATGAGACACACAACCTACTCGGAGGGTTGGTTGGGAGCCTAAGCATTAATGCTGAAAAAAGAAGGACGCTCAGAAAGAAATCAAACAGCATTAATTTGTGCAGTGCGAGATTTACCAATAAATATTTTATTTGAGGGAAGAAACACAAAGCAGTTATTCCAATCAAAAAAATAATGAATGCAAAATGAAAGAAGTCGCTCTTGCAAGACAATGCATAACATGATTTCTACCAATATGTCTTTTAAATAATTGTTGAAGTGTCTCACAAAGCTGTGTGACTGCTTAGGAAAAAACTCCCAAACAAACAACAGAACAAAATGGTCTAATTTTAAAGAAAAGATACTGCTGCACTGGGCTAAAACACTTCCAGACCTGTTTGTTGGAGTGTTTCTTAGTGAGACTAAGGAATAGGATGTCCAGTTCCTGGGTTTGTTTGTTTATTTGTTTGTTTGTTTTTAAATAGCCTGTTTCTAAATACGGAAGCAGGGTTTGACCTGTCCAAAATCTATCCTCCTCTCTTCTCTTTCCTTTAATAAATTTGCTCACACAAATAGCAGTCAGCAGCCCAACTGCCTGTGTAATGAGACTTACATCTGCAAGTCAGATTTCTCACTCTGTGTGCTCAAAGCCTATTGAAGAGACATTCTGGTGCAAAATTAATACTGGCTAAAATCAAGAGTAGGTTAGAGGCTGAGCAGCATTATTCCCCATTGTCTCCTGAGACTTCTAGAAAATATTGGCTTCTAATTACTCTCTTAATGCTTAAATCAAAGAGTCCTCTGCCAGCAAGGTAGAGGTACCTACCAGCCCCAACTGCTGGGCACAGCCACTCACCACAGGCATTATGGATTTGCCAGCTGGATATCTCCTTCCCACAGCTGACTATCCACCCTTACAATAACTGTGAAGCCAGGTTTGGTGCCTTATGTTCTGTGCTTTGTCAGAGTAAATTGCTTTTTCTAATTTAAGAGGAGCTAAAAATTCACACTTAAATAAGAGAGCAAAATACACCGGAGAGTTTCTTGTCTGTATGCTCCCATCCTCAGCCTCAATATTCAGCCAGCTACCCGTAATTCTTCTTGTTGGAAGGTTATTATCCACAGTATTTGTTACATGGAGGTTTAGGGGGAAAAAATCATTATTTCTGAGGGGGGAAAAAGGGTTCTGAGACCCCTGAAATATCAGTAGGCAACTGCAGAATAAGAAAGGATTCCAATTAAAGTGATTAGACCCTGAATTTTGTCATAAGTGGAGCACCTTCTTAACAATACTACCATCATCCAGCTTTAGAAGAATCCCAAGAAATTATGGTCAAGTTGCCCCTGCTCCCATAATACCCATCCAAACATCCTCAGCATCACCACAGGAGTCACCATCCTCTGTGGTAAACAGTACGTGCATTTCTTTGTCCAAATCTGGATTTCCTCTACTGAGGAGTCAGATGGGCCTGAGCAAGCCAGGAAACTCAGAGGAGATATGGAGGGAAAAGGGGCTATTTAAAGCCTTGGAGAGGAGGACCTTGCTGCTCTGGGAGTGTCCTAAGTGACCTCTTTAATCCTGGGAGAAAGGCGTCCGCAGCTGTGGGGGATCACGTAGCCCTCAAACTGCACCCGGGGCAGCCAAGGAGCCTCCAGGGACAGGACACGTGGCCCAGCAACTTCTTGCTCCTGTTCCCAAGCCTTGGAGACAAGTCCCTCTCACTGGCCCTGGCCACCCCTTGTGAGGCATGGCAAGCACCCCACTGAGCCAAGCACCAGCCTCTTCCCTTCCTGCTGATGCTTCACACCACACCAACCCCAAAGCAGAAATTATGGGGTTTATATCAGCAAATACAGCAAACACTCATTAAAGATGTCCCTCCCTCTGGTCTGCTGCAGTCAGGTGGGTGGCTTTTTTCATGGCTTGCAATGACCTGAAAGTCTGGGTTTTTTCTCACCCTTGTTTGCCCTTGGGTGTGATAACCTGCAGCGTCTTTTTCAATAACACATCAGATCGCGCTGGGTGCAATGATTCCAACCCTTCACAATGGGTGGCAGCTCATCCAGGTGTCTGAGCAGGAGTAGTGCCTCAAAGCAAACTTCTGACAAGCAAATGGACAGGGCTTTGCTCCAATTCACTGAGTTTCAGGACTTCTTCTCAAAGGATACAGGCTGCACTCTGCAGGACTGAACTGCTTCAAAGCAGAGATGGGAACATTCCAAACTTACATCCTAATGTCTTCAAAACACTGAAGGTGTTGAGATGAAACAGCTTGGCTTGAGCTGATCTCTAGCCAAAATAACTTGGTGAATAACATGGTGGAAATCATTTGTGCCAAGGAATCTTATTAATTTTAATGCAATAAATAGCACTAACATAACACCTTGTATCAGAGGATCACAGACTTCTTCATAAATATTAGTTAACACCTGCCCAATAGCATCCCTCATCAAGATCAGATTGTTTCTTGTTTTCCTGGTGGGAAATATCATCCTGTGGTGGGAAATTCACTTAGTCAATACTGAAAAGGATAGCCAGCAGAGCCAGGATGGCTATTACAACAAAATGAAGCAGAAAGACTGTGTGCACAGAAGTACTGTGGCTCTCAATCACACACTTACTTCCATCTATTTGTGAGGAGTTCAAAATTTTCCGTTTCTGAAATCAGTCTTCTCTTCCCAACTTTCCAGAAGTAAGTGCAGCAGAAAAATCTATCCTCTGCAAGGAATACTGATGCCAGACTGGGAGAAGAAAGAGCTACTCCCCACCAGTGGGTCCCAGAGCTGTTTGAAAAGAGATTCATCCTTGTGCCAAGGGGTGAGGAGGGTGCTACATTTAATTAATCCATACAGGAATTAGGAAGCACATAGACCATGACCTGATCTTTCTCCAAAGGAGGTTTTACTTGCTGTGTCAAAACGACACCTAACTTCAGAGCAAGGTTGTTCATCTCAGTGCAGCATTATTAGTGCATCACTCCAATAAAATATATGCACACCCAGGCATCCACAGGAATTATGCCCTGACAGAGTGCAATATCTTGGATACTGTTGGCAAAGTAAACTGCTTTTTTTCTCTCTTTCTTTTTTCGCGCTGAAGTTCTCTCAGTGTTCTCAAAGAAAAGCTTGTCCTCGTGCAGAAGTTCCTCCTGATACAAAGTTCCTTTGTGTCATTTGCTCCTCTCACTAATGTGCCTCTAATAGAGCAATTACTTTATTATGCAGAAACGGTGGTAAAACACATTATTATATAACCCTCAGATGCTTCTGTCAAATTGGAAGTGTTAAAAGAATGAGGAAACTTTGAGATAAATCAAAACTCGTGATACCCTGCAAAAGGCCTTTAGACTTTCTTTTGAATATTTCTAATGTTCTTTCTGTAATTTCTACTGCAGATAAATTCTCCCAGGTTTTATCTCTTATTTCACAATAAGTTACCTATGACACCTAAAGATTTTGATTTGATTTAATGTTGTATTATTCTCTTTTTTGCTCTTTTTAATCTATTTTTATTTTAATGCCAAGATTATCCTAGCATATGCCTTTCACAGTGTCTTATTAAGTTTCTGTAAGGCATTAACCATTCTTGCACAATGAATTCTATATGCATGCTAGCACCTACTGTTTATTGCTGTTTCTTGGATTTATTCCTATATTACTTTTGCTGTTACTGACCTAATTTAAAATATTAATGTTTCATTCAAATGCCATTCTGTTACAGATATTTAACACAACTGCCACCCAAATTTAATAGGGAGGTATCTGTTTTCTCCATTCAGTTTTAATTTTATTTTCCCCTACTAACGACAAAAAAAAAAAAAGCAGCATGAAACATGCTACTCTCTTTCTTTCTGTGAGATTTGATGGGTGTCAGTCCAGAGAACACTTTGTCTTTCAAAGAAGAAGCACATTTGGGAATTGACGAACTTTTTTACAAGCAATGGCATTTCTCAAAGTACAAATGAGTCTGGAGAATCTTGGAAAATTTCCAGATGTACTCGCTTTTTAATAAAACCACAGATTTTTGAATGTTATAGCAAATGTGAGTATGTGCCTGTGGAAACAAATAGCCATATTGAAGGTGCTGCTGTCCTTGCCTTCTCTGGGATGTTCCTGCTTGGACTACACATGAGAAAGCCCAAGAAACCCTGGGTCTAATCTCAGTCTGCCCTGGCACCTGCCTGTGTTCAGTCCAGCCTTCTCTCTGTATTCCAGTGCAAACAATCCCACTTGCTGCGTGTTATTCTGACACTGACTTGTACAGGCTGAAGATGAGGATCACTATAAGGTACATTCTGGTTTAGAAAAACACCAGTCCTTTCTCTTGCCAAGAATAAGTGTCCTTATGTGTCAATCTGCCCCACCTCCAAAAGCACCTTCTGGAACAGCCATGCAAATGCTTTTAATCAATCACATTTCATAACGGTGATTGAGGTATGGGCAGTGGAGACAAGTCACTAATAGCTATTGTTAGTCACAGCTTATTTTCTTCAGAGATGGAACCTGAAAGTGAAAATGATGAACCTATTTTTGCCATCCAGTCTAAGTGAAAAACCACACAACAAACGAAACTCGGCATCCATAATGAATAGCAAACTGTGTTTTGAAATTCTAATGATTTAAAGTAATATTACCAGTAATATAAAGCAGAAATTCAGTTTAACTGCATTGTTGAGACTGATCCATCTAGATTTAAACAGCAATCTCTCAACAGCAAAGCCCTCAGTTCTCTGTAAACGTTGCCAAGTTTTTAAGAGGCATGACAGGGGTATGTCCTTTTCCATCCAGAAGGTAACAAAGCTTCTTATCTCCTTTATCTTCACTCTCCACCCATGCAAGACACCCAGCAGCAGCAAGCCAATGCCACCATACCAAAGACAGGCATGTTTGGGGCTTTATTTGGCCCTTGTTACTTCATCCAGTAGCTCAGAAGCACCTGCAAACTAAGTGTTGGTCAGTCAAGCTAAAAGGCATTTCATTAGCTCCATGAATGAGCCCAGGCTGTGTCTGTGCTCCTGGAAAAGGCACAGGAGTTATATTTAAAAATACCCAGCTCTACACATTCTGCTGGGATCCCCTGGAGTTCACCCAACAAAACCCCTCAGGCTGTCTGTTCTCAGACTCTCTCACGTGGGAATGGGCTGAACATGCAATGGCACAGTGGGCTGATCTCTCAGAGAAAGGTGAATTCTTCAGTGAATACCCAGTAGGAGACTTGATCTATGTCAGAATCTGCCTCTGATGCCTGCATCCGTTGCCAGCAGGGAGAGATCACCAAAAAGTTGTTGTTGTGTCCAGTTTTGTTTAAGCATGTTTCCAAGGAGACCTGTTGGTGTAATAGTGCTCTACAGGCTTTGTAGGACATAGCAGGGGACTCTCAGCTAGGGAGATTTCCAACTGTTTGATCACCCAGCCATGCAGACCTTTTAGACAAATCCTCCAGAGTTTCAGTCAGTGAGGTACAGCTGCTGCTGCTGTGAGAGCTTTTGAAACAAGCTGTTAATAATCATGGTTTTCATCTCAAAGAGGAGCCTTTTTAATGCATCTCTGCATCCAGCTGTCCCCTTGAAGTCCCTGTGCATCACGGGGAGATCAAATGACCTTAGCCATATGGAAAGAGAAATTGTCAAAGAAAACAGAGCCAGGCACACACTCTCTTTCTCATTTGTCACCTCCAACTCTCTCCCCTACTTGCAGAACTTTAACATGGAGCCAGAGGCCATTCAAATTGCAGAAGATTGTCCCAAAGAGAAGGTCAGATAAACCAGGGCATTAATGAAGCTTTCCCCCAGCCTCTCCAGAAACTCTCTCCATAGGGATGGTGCTGGTTTATTCCTGGAAGAATTGAGGGTTGAAAGAGGCAGTTCAGTTTGTTCCTCTGACTTCATCAGATCAGCATTTTAATCATAGGGAAAGGTCAGGTGGTCCATTCTGCCTCCTCCCCTCCTTTGAAGTGGGACAGGTGGGCATTCACCATGCCAAGCAAACTGCTTATGGGAGGATATCTTTCTCCCTGTCAATCTTCTGCTTGCCAGGTTAATCCTGAATAAAATGTAGGGCCAGCTTTATCTTCACTGTAAATCTGCTGCTTTGGCCTTTCATCAGGAATCCCATAAAAAACCACAGAAGATGGCAGAGGATGACAGGCACTGAACCGATTTCACCCAGGCTGCATGAGTGTCATCTGTTCAGGGAGTGAGTTCCACCCTTTGATTTGAGAAACAATGTGAGTTAAGATTCCCTTTGCCCTAACTTGACAGACGAACCCTATCTCCATCTACTATCCAAATGAAGAAAGCAGGAGGCACAGACATTGAAGGAGTTTGATGGGGTTTGTAACAGTTCTGGAATAAAGCCCAGGGCTTCTGCTTTATCCATCAATACACCATCATTCTCTCCTTTGAAAGAAATAGGTACCTGAGTGCACTGGGCTGCTGGGCCGTTGGGAGAAGAGTCTGTCTCAGTTTACTACAGGGATCAAATTCCCATTGGGCCCAGTGGGAAAGCCTTTGCCTGTAAATTACACCAAAAATTAATGTGCATAAAAGGCTTCTCAAAAGTTGATTGCAGTAAAACACACTGCTGTGGTGTTTCCATGTCAGAAAAAAAACCACTTATGTTTTGGTTTCAAAGCATCCCTTGTTGAAAGGCAGGGGAAAAAAAGCCAAGATTTCTTTGGTAGAGTAGTTATTTCTCCCACAGGACTTCTGTGTTAGAATTACTCAATTTTCTAATAAGAATCATCATGAAAGCTTCGCGGTTCTCATTAATTCCACCTCAATCTACACCACCTTTTGAAAAAAAGGCTGTGTTCTTTCAGGAGAAGAGACCATGAGAAGAAAAACCCATCCTTGTTCTCTAAACCCCCAAAGAGAAGGCATTTTAGCTTTGCCCATGTAATTTCTTATCAAGCAAATGTTATTCTATTAATCAATAGTTGGTCTAAAGCACTAATTCTCTTTTGTGTAGCTTAGTAGTGCCTGTGGGCAGAAGAATCTCTACTATGTTATATTTGTCCTCTCTAGAAGACATCTTATGAAATCAATGACGAATCCTTGATTTCTGAGACCTTGATTTCTGTATGGTGTGGTTGGTCCCCACTCAGTAAAACAAAAGTCATAACAGCACACAGATCAAAAGGAAATACTAAGTCATGAATATGAACATGCTCAGCCTCTGGAGGAGAATGACCAAATTTCCCTTATTTTAAGAGGTGATCTTCATCACATTAGACTTTCTTTCCCAAAACTGTACTAAGATAAATTGTTGTGCCTGTATGACAAGGAAAAAGGTTATCCAGTTCTTGGGGATTTGAATCTCCACCCAAAGAATGCACCTAGAATATATTTAGGTCAACTTCTCATAAAGATGAAATAATCAGGGGAAAAGACCCAGATTTTTAATAACAGAAAATGTGTACAAATATTTTATTGATTTGGATTCATGTTCTTGCTGCAGAGCCATTTTATATTAAAATGTATTTTCTGAAATAAACTATCTCTTCTGGAGTAGCAGCACAGTAACGCTCTCTCTGGCACACAAAGCTTCCAGGATTGCAGGCACCAGAGTCCCCTGGGCTGGACAATGAAGTTGTTCAAGGATCTACCACGTTGCTTACCCCTAACACTCACTCCTCACCTCCTGCAGCAAATCTGGTTTTGTCCAGGGGAACAGGGAGGCTGGCTGGTGAGATACTGCTCCTGGTCTGCTTGGAGCAGGTTGTCACTCCCTCTCACAGAATGTCTCACCACTTCCCAGGAGCATTCTGGCCTCACAGCTCCCTGGAGACGGAAATCAGGCCGCTTTTCCCAGGAATCACAGCTGCCCATCCTTCCCTGCGGAGATGGAGCCGCAATCCCGGCGCGCAGAGCGGCTCCGCCGATGGATCAGCCCTCTGTCCTCGGGCCCATCGGGCCCTGGGGGCAAACAGGTGCAAATACACTGTCCGTGAGACAAGTGCTTATTAAAAGAACAGGGGAAGGCAGAAGGGAATTATTTTCTATCCTGGTGAGAAGAGCGTAGTCACGAGCCCGGAGTCTGGCAGAGCACGTGGGGTGTGCGTGGATTTGGGAATCTCAGAGCCTCAGGGTCCCAGGTGTGCACACAGCAACCCAACAGGCACAGGAGAGGGACACCTCTGCCCAGGATCACACCCAGCTCCATGAGGAGCTACTGGCAAACACTGCCTTATTCCGCATTCCCACTGACTGCTCTTGGAGCCCTGAGGAAGGAGGGGCTTTCACCTGCCCTTCCAGAGGCTTAAATCCCCCCCAGGATTCACTGCAAGAGTAATGCTGGTAGGAACTGTGTTATCTATCCTGGCACAAACAGGAGTGATCACACAGAGGCAGTGTGTCTATGACAACAACAACTCCAGGAGCAATTTCCAACCCTGCTGTCCCAGACCAAGCAACAAAAAAATCCCCCCCCCCATCCCTAAACTCACGGTATGTGTATAAAATTATTTTCTTTCTGTTAACACACATCAGTAAAATCTCTGCTGGTGCCAGTAGACACTGCTGGAGTCGACCATTATCAGCCCATATGTTTTTCAATACAAGCAACTTTTTGTGTGCGCTTTGCTGAATATAATATAATAAACTATTTCAAAAGCCCATTAACACATTTTCTACCACAGACTTTTTTTCCTATTATAGATAAAACCAAGAGGACTAGACGAATGCCTCGGACAGAAAAATGTGTCCAAGCCATCACAACAAATGCAACATAATATACTGAAAATAAGATGGTGCTACACAAAGAAACACTAGTAAGACTTATTCAGGCAACCACCTCTCTGTATGAAAACATATCTTCATATATTTCAAAGAGGGAAATTATTGAACCCTGAGAAAAAAAGAGGGTGGAAATTTTCCATTGTCATAAGAATATTGGTGTAATGTATAAATACATCTGTAGGCATACAAAACACCTAGGGATGCTAGATAACTACCAATAATTACCCTCAACTTGAGTTGCATGACACAGTATAATGTGCCATTATATTACATCCAAATAGTCTAAGTTAAACAGCTTGGCCATAAGCATAAAGTCAGCCCCTCAACAGCTAAAAAGCACCAGTTTTAAAGCATTCCTGATATTTCATTTGGTCCCCTGGAGTAACTGCATTTTTTAATTTCCACATGACAACTTGTTTTATTTCACAAAACTTCTGCTTCAGGATGAGCAGTGCCTGTTGCCTGGAAAATCACCCCATGCGGCATTTTGTCCTCATCATTTAGCATGTGGTTCTGTGCATTATTTATTGTGCAGGATCCAAGCCCTGCACAAAAACAAATTATTAATTTGCTTCTCCTTTTTTTTTTTAACTGTGTTGTCACCAGAACTTCAGAAGGCTTTTTTCCGCAGTGTTCATCATCTGGTTTCTCAAACACTGATGTGAGGCATGGTGAGATTATTCGCCATGTTACAAATGATTAACTCAGAAGTAGAGGTTTATAATCCATTTTTTCCAGACTGGCACCCAACTGATCCAGCAACATGGCTATCCTGGGAAGGGAGAAAGGGCTCTCCTCGTCCATTCATGACACAGTCTCATCTGTCCTCAAAGCACAAACCAACCTAGACGAGGGTGAGGGACAGCAGAAGATGAACAGAACTCCACTTTCCTCGTCAGACACAAAGTTCTGCTGAGGCTCAGACTGTGGCACAGTCTTGTGCTCAGCTCAGCCATCACTGCTGCTGCTCTGATCGGTCTCTGAGTGTATTTTGCACCCTGAGGTCCTGAATCCTCATTAATTCAGTCACACAACATTCTGGATGGCCCATCTGGAGGGATTTGCAGAGGAGCTGGCAGTGTGCTCAGAGAAACAGCCGTGGCCAGGCCAGGGACAGAGAGCAATTCTGGTCCCAGCTCAGTGGATGGAAGGGTTTCAGCAGAGTCCAAGACCTGTCACAGCTTCCTCTGCGGGTTTTTAATGCTCTGCACTGATTCATGGGAGTGACAAACCTCAACAGTTTTTCTGTGGCCTGCCAGGAATTTGGGATTAACGTATGGATGCCTCCTCTCTTTGTTGCTTAGCAGTGCCCCATGGTGGTGAGCCAAGGCTTGCAGGGAAAAGCTCTGGGTTACCTTCAGCTTCTCCTTGGACAGGGAGGAGAGGACAGTGGACAAGGGAAGGAAAAGCAGTGACCCTGAAAACTGAGGTGGGGACCTCCACTACCTCTATAGGGTTGTTTTTTATGCCTTTTCTTCCATGAGTAAAGCCAAAACCAGGCTCTTGCAGCCTAAGTGGCATTGCAGTATAGATAGGAAAAAGCTGCACCCACCGTTTCTCCTGGAACCCTACAAGCCAAGTGTTTCCTTGTCCTAACTGAGCTTCTTCTGCTGCTCCAAAATTAAAATATTTTTGGTAAGGAATAGCAGGAATAAGTCCTCTGCTGCTCACTTTAAGTACAACAATCTCAGTAAAAGTCGGTTAATGAACCACATAAAAATGACCATCTGGTTTTGAGCTGATTTTTGTTCTCTCTAAGGCTATTCCACTAAACCCTGCCTGCCAGACTGACTCCCAAAAACATAGATCCAAACTTTGAGGTCCCCCATCCCCAACCCAAACAAGTGGCCATTCTGCTACCTGAGCAGTTCCTGGGATTTTTTGCATCTATTTCTCTCAAAGCCAGGAATCTCAGCAGCTATGCTGACAAAGTACAAGGATGTAGAGGAGACAAAAGTGTTTTGCAAAATGCATTTCTATTCATTGTCACTGGAGCAGCACAGATACTTTCCCACTTGTCCTTAGGATAACAATAGCTCTGCCTTGCCAGCCAGCCAGCACAACAGCTCGGAAGGGCAGTGCAAAGAGCTGAGAGATCCAAGTCAGCAAACAGCAGATCCTGTGTCTGTTCTGCTGGACACTGCGGCCACTCACAGATAAATCCCTTTGCAAAAACAACATCCGCCACTGATACATAAGATTTGAATCTTTTCCCTGTCAAACCATAGCATTTGGGAACCTGTGAAGTCCAACACAGCAAGACACAGTTTGAGCCAAAGATCTGCCAACGGCCCCAGGGGCTGCCAGCTTTGCAGAGTATGTGAACGGGGACTGTGGCTTTGGGAAACATGTGAAAACCAGTTCTGAGAGCCAACAGGAAATCTGGGATTCCTCAGGCAACACGATGTACCCTGCCATGGAATAAGGAGATCTTCTCGGGGGTAACCAAGGCATGGGCAGTGAGGAGGACAGCAGGGAGAAGGAAAGGGACGAATCAAAATGCTTCTTATTTGTCTAAATGATCAGAGGGTGAGATGAAGGCCAGGGCAAAGAGGAGGAGGGACTAGAATACTCTACAGTCTCAAGGGATTCAACAGTGGGTCACAAGGCAAGATGTTGGCTCCAGTTTTCTGTTGCTTTTCTAAGCAAGTACCAGCTGTTTTTAACTAACCCCCAGATACCTCCTCCTGGCATTAAAATAACCAAGAGATTTAATCCCAAATCTCTTGGGACTTTGCGTTGAGGAGGCTGCCTGTAAAATGTGATGTCAGGCTTTTTTTCCCTGGTCAAAAACCATACATAGGGAGGGTGTTTACTTCTGCCATGCTGTGGCCAGGGACCAGGGTGAGAGTGGCAAGCAGCCCAGCCCTTACTGAGGGACTGCTCTGTCTGTGTATGAAAGAGAGAGCAGGGCTGGGTCGGGGCTGAGGAGCTCGGTATCAAACAGTGAGAGATGGGAACAGAAATGGGTAACACTATCCAAGCCAGAGGGATGGGAGGTGATAATTGTAGGATCACACCGGAGGGGAAGAGTCAAGAAGAGAGAGCAAAGAAGAAGGTAGCAGGGTTAGAAAGAAAATGAGAAATGACAGTAAAATCCTCAGAGCTTGGCTCTGCCATACTGACACAAAACCTGTGAGATGGGGAGAGGGTTTTCTTAAATCTGAAATTCACATTTTTAAAGCTGAACATTGTAAGCAGTGAAGCACTTTTTACCTAGAGATCTGAAATGTCACGTCTTCCCTGCAGTGACATTTTGGTGACAAAATGCAGCTGCGTTTTGAAAGGAGTTTTTCTATTCACCTTGTCACTTTGCAGAACATCCAGAGCACGTTGCACTTCCAGGGGTTTGAGCTGTCTTTGGAGGATCATGCTCCTTCTTAACACTGGGAACAGTTTTGAAGATCTCAAAAAATGTGTTTCCTTCTGTGACTAGAGCAGTTGTTCAGTTACAAAGTGCACAGTGTTCTGGATTTGTTCTGCTTGATAGTGCCCTTACCAAAGCCAGGCTGTGAGTCTAGGAGTGAAAGCGTCTGTGCCAGGAAGAGACAGGGGAGATCCCTCCCTCAGCAGAAGGTGACAGACCCTATCTCAGGTCTGGACATTCCTCCAACTGGGAATAAAAATCTGTGTCTGCGCTTGGAAGGGAAGTAGAAATTTAGCCCTGTGTGAGTGACTGATGGAGAAAGGATGTTTTTATTCTGAGTTCATAAAGACTGGCTGAATGTTCCCTCATTCTTCACCTGAAAGCTTCCTGCATTCAAAGCAATATTATGTGCTAACAGAAATGGAAAATACCCAGTAATACCCTGCAGAATAGCCTGCTGTAAGCAGCAGATATGTTCTTCATGCCCAATAAAAGAATATGAACCATCACTGACAATCCAGCAGGTCACAAAAACAAAGCAACCTGTTTTGGACAGCTGTTGCAGAAAATAACAAAGTGCGGAGAGATGTTATCAGCAAAGGCAAACATCAACCAAAGTTATTATTTCCCAGGCCAATACTTTCCTACTGTGTCAAGTAAAGGTCTTTTTTATCACTTGATATTTAGCAGAGATAGGTAATGGTGTTACAAAGTTATGCTGGTAATTTTTTGGCTGAAGGTAGGGGAAAGGAGTGAATCAGAACATGCAATTGTCATCAACCCCTTACTTTCTGCCCTTTAGCACTCAAGCCTCTGCATCAAATTGAAGCTATAACAAGAAACACTTGAAAGACAAGAAAGATCTTCTCCAAGTGAATGTAGAATTTTTGGAAATAAAGGTCTTATATCAAGGTGGGATTTTGTAATGCTGGGGATGAATGCTGTGCTACCTTGTGGTTTTACCAATACCATGCCTGCAGTGCTCCTAACTGTTTCTAGTTTAGCCCTCCATGTAGCTTTGTCAATGAACTGCATGTGTGATTTTAAACAATAGGTTCCAATTTAGATCTGGGTCTGGTCCAATTCTGTCCCCAGATTATGCAGAGAACACCAGGACTGTTATGTTAGAGAGCATAACAAAAAACAGATGTGCACTCAGCTCTCAATTATCCAAAGAAAGAGGGAGAGGACTATAACCTGAATACAGCACAAACATGATCTACTACAAAATATGAATTAAATAAGCTGTAATAGCATAGGGCAAATGAGTTACACTGCCAAAACATAAAAGGACAACAGGATAATTTTCTTCAGCATGCCAGTTTACCTGCAGAACTCACTGATATAAAGGGCTACAGAGGGCAAATCAATGTTTGATATGAGACGGAAAAGTTGTTGACAGTTACATAAGCTTGGATAAATAGGTCAAGGCTGATCAGCCCCCACAACTATAGTTTCAAAGCCAATTGCTATAATCAGGCTTTATAACCTCCTCTGCACGCTTGTAGCTGGTCACAGAGACCTCCCGAGACACAGGGCTGACAGACACGAATCCTTGGGCTTATCAGGTGGGTCAGTCTGTTTTCTACCTCATTTTCTGCATCTGCAATGTGTGAGGCTTTGATGGCACATGTAGCAGTCAGAGGATGCTGCTGCCTCAGACATGAAACTGCTGTCCCCACAGGGCTCTGGCCCACGTCAGCACAGCTGCACACAAGGGCTCGGGGCACCACAAGTGGCATTTCACCATGACTGTCTAAAAGCTGCTTAAATGCAAGCAGCTTGTCTTGGCAAAGCAGTTCCCACCCACCCCCATGACAAAACAAGGCTTATAAAAGCACAGGTTCCCTCCCAAAACACGCTCCCTATTTCATAGGGCAGCTCATGCCACAACCTGGGCATCTTGTCCTGCCAGGAGGAACACACCCTTGTGGTGGGAAAACAGAGCCAGGCGTGCCTCTCCTTCATCCCATGGCCAAACCTGTCCATCACGTATGACCCTGGACTGGGACACCTCTCTCTGTTCCTCGGGACCATTCACTGAGCACACCCAACACCAGCACCTCACCAATCTCAAGAGTTTTGTCACTTCCCTGGAGTGCTTGAGGGTCCTGGTGCAGGCAATTTGACAGGGAGGAACTTGCTCCTCGCAGGCAGATCTGTTTACTCGTGCCCCTCAGCCCCTGGACACGCCAAGCTCAGACTGACAGCGCTGTCAGGTCCATTCATTTCACAGCAGCCAATACCTCACACCTCCCTGCTCCCCTGCTGAACACAGCAAGAGAGCAGAGCCTCTGCCCTCAGACGGGCCCAGAGATTGATGCATAGCAGTAATTGCCAGCACTCATCGCTGAGCAGTGAAACTTCAATTCATAAAGGCTTCCCAGGGTGGGAGGTGCAGGCCAGGGCTCCCGCACGCCGATGCTTTTAGAGCCAAGCCAGCCAGGAGCTCGCAGCAGCAGCCTCAGCCCAACAGGTCACTGATGGGGAATTAAAGAGGAAAACAAGCCCAAGCGCCTCTCTTGTTAGTTCAAGTTGTTCTTACCTGGAGGGTGGAGAGAAGGACTTGCAAGCCACTGGCTTCTTGTTCTGCCATGCTGCTCCCCACTCACACTCCCTCCTTGTAGCAGCAGACGCAAAGCAGCTCGAAAGCCAAGCTGCCAACTTGCCTTGCTGCTGCCCCTGCGTCGTTTAAGAAACGAAGAACTAAACACAGATCCCCAGACACACACACACTGCTACCACCAATAATCACAGCAATGCAACTCTAGACCTCAGCAGGAGAGATAAATGTACCCCCTCCCTCCCAGCTCTCCCACTGTGACGAGAAGATTAATTCCTATATAAAGAATCCCGGGGATTAAGTAAAGTGCCCAGGAAAGGTCTGGGTGCTTGATGTGTGGTAGGGGGGAGTGTGGGGAGGGTGGCAATAGCAACAAGAAAGCAGAAGAGCTACAAACCTCAAAGAAAGCCAGGGAGAAGGGAGGGAGCGCGCTGGCTGCCTGACAGGCATTCCCAGCTGACCTGCTGATCCGTTCCAGACCCTGCGTGGACTCGTCTCCGTTTGACTCCGTTCCAGTGAAACCGGAGACAAGGAGAAGGCAAAGCGAGCGAGGGAGAGAGATGCCCTCGGTCTTAACGAGCGCTGACAACGAACGGAAGATACACCCGGCATGAGGGACAGGTGGAGCAAGGCTTGGGAGGGTTTTTGGCTTCCAACCCCGATGATTGTCCCAAGTGGCAGCTGCTGTGGCCACAGGCAGTGCCCTGCGGGGCAGGGAGAGACCGCAGAGGGGCAGGGAGTGACCGCAGAGCGGCATCTCATGGCTGCACAGGCAGGAAAGCCACCTCTTCCAGGTGTGGTTTGGCGGAGAGTTTGCTCCAAGGTTCCCCACAGTGATCCACACGTACCTATATCTGTCTATAAGCACAGCAGCTCGGAGCCTGGTTCACTCCCTGGTGCACAAGACTCGCTGTAGTACAGTTGTAGTTGTAGCTTGAATTCCTAGGAGGGCACGGAGTCCACTTTTAGCTTCAGCCAAGTGATATCAAAGGGCTTGGTAAACAAGAAGGAGCAGATAAGGAAGTTGAGGAGAGGGTTACATGAGGATTTTCCAGCAAAATATTTTCAATGAGAAAAGGTCAATTAATCCCACAACAGGTATTTTTTTTTTAGCTTTCTCAACACTGCAATTGCATTTTTGGTCCTGAGAGACATCATTCTAGGATGGTTAGAAGGCTGTCAGTGGAGGTAATTACTGGATATGAAGAAGACAAAGGTTAACTCTTGTCTTTTCAATTTGGGGACACTAATTTCAGTTTTTTACCTGTAGAATAACTTTATTCTGATGTGGTTCTTTTTAGTTCCTCCCTCTTGAAAGAATAGCTAAGGATTTTTGGAGCAGCAACATGAACCTGGTCTCTGAGCACGAGGCAGATGCTTACACAACTCAGTGCCACACAAAAACATACCAGACACTCAAGGTGCACACACCTTCCTTTGCTGATGCCAGTATAAAACCCTAATCTTCTAAGAAGCAGTCAAATGGAGAATAGAACACTCCAGCCTTGGCCAAGGACTATTTTCACACAATGAACCTTCATTGATAAGTGCTTTATGCAAATGGTAAGACTAATCCTCCCCAACTCATCCCAGCAATGTGTGAACAAATGGCACAAGCATGACATTCCTCAGTTTCTGTGTGTGCCAGCAGGTTACCAGGATGTCACTACCAAGTTATAAAATAAAACAGATTAAAATGCCTTTGTCATAACTATGGAGACACATCAGTCCCTTCAGAGAGAGTGCCGTGAAGACCGTTCATTGATGGACAAGATACTCTACAGACAGCTAGGTAAAATAAGACAAGAAATTTCCTTTCCTATGAAAATTCAGGTTCAGAGATCTAAATTTTCTTAAAAACATATTCTATTTCAATTTAAAAAAGAAATCTCTTATGCTTCATGAAATACCATATTTTAGATGCAGAGCTGGTGTTCAGCCATTAGAACACTGACTTTTTTGGCCATTTTTGGGTAAGCTTCTGGCAGCTTCCCGCAGAAGACACTCCTCCCACTACCAAAACTTTGCCACACAAACCTTGTCCAGCTTTGGGCGTTATTTCACATCAGCAGGATTCAATAAAACCTGGTAAGAGGCCACAAATAAGGCAGGGGGAGAGAACAGGCAATGCAGGCAGTGTCCCCAAATGTGCTGGGTGGGAGGAAGCTGGGTGCTGGGTTTGTGAGCAGTGCCAACACATATCTCTTTTGCAAATTATTACAGTGACACAAAACGACTTCAGAGCTAATTAGAAGCTGTTTAAAGAAGCTCTTCCACATTGTCGCTTCGTTCTCTTTCTTGTGACAATTGTACCTGTCAGCAGAGCTGTGCGGAGCTATTAATTCCCGCTGTGTGGATTTTCAGAAGGCAGTGGGAGCTGATGGATGTAAGCAGGCAGTGGCTGCAGGAAGCCTGGATGCCCTGATCCCTTACCTAAAACACAGCTTTGGCCTCTGTTATAGGGTTCTATAACAGATTCTCTAACTCACAAGTGCTCTGGTTCTTCCTCTCTGTGTGAGCTTTAGAAAAAATTGCAAAAATTTCACTGCAAATACACCAGCCCAAGAGGAAAGGGACACAAACATCAAAACTGGAGGGGGGTGGGGAAGAATCCTTAAAATTTTGGGGTGTTTAGCTTGGTTGTACTGAGATAGTAAAAGTAAATATTGTATAAAGAAACCTCTGGATCTTGCATTTGATTTGAAAAAAAAAAGAGACAATTGAGAAGAGTGATTAAAGAATAAGACACTCATGAAAGACCCCAGCTGTGACAGTGATATTTACATTGATGTATAAGGTACAGCAAAAACCTCTTTGAAACCAAATTTTAAGCTATAAATCATGGAGGCTTCTAATTATTCACCACTCCCAAGCCATTTCCTCCAGAATTTGTTGAATTTCCAGTGTTGTTGCTTTCTAAGAATAGGAGGTCCCCCACCTAAACACACAAAGGCTAAATGAATTAGGAAACCTACACAGACCTAAATGTCAGAATTAAAGCATTCAGATTCTCACATTCGTATTACAAAGCAAACTCAGTTTGAAGATTAGCTTGTTAGTTTATATCAATGTCGTTGTTGTTTCCCCTGTGCCCTCAGGATCATGTGATCCTCAAACAAAATGAAAATTAAACTCATGGCTCCAGCTTCCTACTAGTGCCAGAGTTCATGTTCTTGTGGGGAGGACAGAGGGGATTAGAAGCACAAAGGCAGGACCTCTGAGCTCTCTGCAGGTGCTGCACATGCTGAGACCAGTAATTTCCTTTTCTTGTGCTCCAAGGCTCAGACACACAAACAAGTTAGAGATGTCATCTGATCTCCTGTAAATATGTGTACATACATATAGCCCATAGCAAAGGGAAGGCAATTCAGGATCATTTTACCTACATTAAAAGAGCACTCAGTCCAATTATTTCACATTTTATGAGCATATGCAGAAACCATTACCATGGATCAGCTGACATTAAGTAATACATTAAGCACAGAAACTTGTTCCTGTGACTAAACCGATGTTTTTCCTACCTGTGAAAGCTTGAAGTTTTCCTCACAGAGATGTTGTACAGCTATAAAATTGGTAAGCCTTCATGCAGAAGCCTTTTTTTCAGACAGAGCATTGCATTAGAGTGCTATAAGGTCAAAATTCTTCCTGGGTGAAATAATCTGGAAATTGATGAGAGGAAGACAGAAATCCTCTGCCAGGTATCTGGCAGCCATATTGTTATTGGTTTGATATTTATTAAAAGCAGGGAAACCATACAAAGAGATATAATATATTTAAATAACATTTTACTCCGTTATTATCACTTTTCCACTTATTCTGTCACCTCTGAAACAGAATTAATGTTCTTCTCCATCTGAACTCCTGCAGAATCACATTTGAAAGTAATTTACAGGCTAAATCAAAATTAGCCTAAAGAAGTCTTAAACACTACAAAAGCAGCATCAGAATCAATATCAGCAGAATAAAGTGACCAACCACAGCCAAGCTTCACATTTCCTCTCCGAAGTCTTTACCAAGGAACTGCAGAACTCATTCATTTTTTTTGACATTCGCATTAAATGAAGTCCAAATACCAAAATCAGCTGGGAAACCTGTGATTAACCTGAGGATATTTTCCTCCTCATTCTGAAAATATTGACACCACTTTTGCACTCACATTGCACACCTGATTTCTAATAGGATTATTTCAATTTTTAAACCGGTGAAATAGATAAGAGAATGGTCAGGTTCTATTAAAAATGGGAAGAAAAAAAATCTAATTGGATAAATTATTCATTCCGAAGTCAGCCTGAATTTTACGAAATGCAATTGAAATATCACTGTGTAAAATACCCAGTTAACTGTCCATTTTTCATTTATATTAAATAGAGGATAGACTTCCCCATCAAAATTATGTGTAGCCAAGAAATATATATATTTTAATAAGGGGATATTGCTTTTTCTATTTGGATGCTTTTCGCTCTAACAAACCCTTCATTTTCATTCTCTTTCATTCAAGCACAATGCTTATCGTAATTGATTGCCAAAACAAATTTAATATATTTGAATGCGGAGGACTGATGATGTTCCATTTGTGAATGACTATGCAGAGGTTTACCCCTCTGAATAATGTCACGTTGCCCCTCCCTGAAAATAATTTACTCTTCTACACAAGTGAGATGGTTAAAATCGAAATGAAAACACAAGTCATGAAAGTGAAATTGATTTTCAGATTCTGCTGCAAGTGACTCAAGGCTCCTGTAGGCACTGGATGTGAAGATAACATCTTCTGGGTTAAAACCAGACCCCTGGAAAGTGCTGGTGTCACAGGTTTAATGGGAGGCTGGGACTGTACAGAGCACCAGGGGCAGAGAGGGGAACAGGCAGGCTTAGTCAGATCTTTGTTCCTCTGGGAACATTCCCATCCTACCTGCCTTCCATTCTGGCACTGCTCAGTGGCATGGCCTGGGAGTTTTGACAAGGGCTGGTGGTGATAGGACAAGGGGTAATGGCTTTGAGCTGAAAAAGGGTGGGTTGGATATAAGGAAGAAATCCTTCCCTGTGAGAGTGGTGAGACACTGGCACAGTTTGCCAGAGAAGCTGTGGCATTCCCCATTCCTGAAGTGTTCAAAGCCAGGTCAGAGAGGGCTTTGAGCAGCTCAGGATAGTGCAAGGTGTCCCTGCCCATGGCAGGGGGTAGGACTGGATGACTTCTAAGGTCCCTTGCAATTCTACAATTTTACAACTCTTATGAAAAGCCTGCCATATCTTAAATACACATACACAACTCACCTTGAGAAAGGTGTATTTAATCACTTAACTGCTGTGAGATGTTCCCACATTTTCCCTGCAGAACCTCTTGCTGTGTCCTTCAATGCCTCAGATACAGCAGGTGGAAAATACCTGCCCTTCTCCTGAATGCTGCAAGTGTGTTCCAGTCAGATCTTCCTGCAGAGCTACAGATTGCACCCAGTGCCCTGGCAGAGGAGACTCCTGCTATGCCTGTGAGTCTGTGAGACTGGGGCAGGCAGAGCCCTTGCTGGGCTGCTGCTCTCTGGCTGGTGATTGAGCCCTCACAGCACGAGGCTCCCTGTCCCACCCCTGGCCAAATAGCCCATAATGCCACTCCTGTGTTGAATGATAACAGTAAAGATGTGCTAAAGAAGCAAAAGAGGGGGATGAAATTATAGAAAAATACTAAAATTAAGAGCTTGGATGCTTTAATCCTCTTTGGCAGATCCCTGGGCAGCAGTACAAGGCAAAGCCCTCTTTATCCTGATGTTCAGTAAATGTTTCTGCTGGACAAAATGTCTTTTCCAACAGACATATTATATTGCTTATAAAACATTATTTTTCCTACCTGGACAGCCTTTCTTTGCCAATTGTTTCATCATTTTTTTCTGCTTAAAATATCTCTGTTCTAATTTAAAAGTACCCGGCACTCCCACTGCAAAACTGAGCACAGACACATGCAGGAAGAAGAAGAATCTGGTTTGTTGAATGTTTAAGGAAGTGGACTTTACATCAGCCAGATAGAGCAGTAGACAAAGCTTTCCCATTAGCAGAACAAATTGTGTTGTGTCTGTCTTTTCTGTTCATCTCACATTTAGCACCTCTGACACACACACTATGCAAAGATGCCAGAAAAAGAAAGGGTAAGAACAAAGAAAAAAGAGAGAATTCAACCCAAATAAACAATCCCACGGTAGCAGTTTAGTGAGCCCTGCAAGTGAAGCAGAACATGGAAAGTTGGGCTGGTCTAGGTGATACCATATTGGGACTTAGAGAATTAACTCCAAAAGGGATTCCCCACAGATTTTGTAGCAGCACATCCTCCTTTTTGTTTTGCTTTGAGGTGTGATGAATATCAGTCATCTGTCTCATGAGGAAGCAATGATAAAAACAGTGATGATGGGAGAATCCCTATCCTGTTTCCCCTGGGTCCATCAAAACTGTCTTTATTCTAAATCTGGAGTTGAACTCTCCAAATCTGGAGGAGTTTCAGTACATACACTGAGATTTGGCTAAGATTGAATTTGAATAATGGTTTGTGACCTAATAAATTCATCAGCACTACGGAGGCCTTGGAAGGAGCTGTCATCATGAGAAACACAGTGGGAACTGAGGATGGCCCATTATTTGCAATACTTCATCATTAAAATCCTCTCCATCCTGAATGATGAACAGTTCTCTACAGGAATACAGCATACAGCAAAATTTAAAATGCAGCAAAATTTATACTGTGGGGAAAGAAATCATCTCAGAGACAGAGAAGCTGTAAGACTAAGGGACAGCATTTGTCTACATTTTGCTTTGACTGATTGAAAGCAGACAGGGTTCCCAGAGACTTGGCTCTGGAAGAAACTCAAGAGGATCTCTTAGGAGATTAGGTCCTTCTAACTTTCCTCAGAAATAAGTATTTACACTCTCAGCCCTTTAGGTGTGCAGAGCAGTGGCTTTTTGCAAACACTCTGGGAAGGAAGCTGTTCAGGAAAGCTGGCCCAGTTTCCCACATCCATGAACCCAGTGAAAACACACTACTGCAGGCCATATTATGCCCACAGATCCTATCTCTGGTTCCAACTTCTGCTTCCTCTCCCCATCCTAGAGGCTTTTTCCCTACTCTGCCTCCCTGAAGGAACCCCTGCAGACCCGCTGAAGAAGATGGTTTGGTACAATTTCAGAAGAGTCTTCTTGTCAAAGTGCAGACCCTGTGGAAATTATTCTGGGCAAAAGCTATTTCTGGAAGCAGTGGAGTTACTGAAGCTTGGCCTCTTATTGAATGCAGTTTCACAGCTGACCAGCTGTGGCTGAGAGCACAAGCTTTCCAACTGAAGTGCTTGGGGCAATCTTTTCCACACTTTCCTGGTCCACAGAGCCTCCAGAGTGTACTAGAAAAGCCTTTTCCTCACCAGTAGCACATAGCGTGTGTCTCACTTATACCCAGACCCCTATTTTTCCTAAAATCCTAGGAACTACATTATCTTTGGAATTTCTGCTTCTCTGTAAAACTCATTTTGAGAAAGGCCAATAAGCTGGTAAGTTTTTAGGGTGAGGGAACTAAATCAGAAAGGGAAGGAAGGATTTTATCAATCATGTTTCCAAATGAAACTAAATTAAAGAACAGCTGTTAGAGTAATAATCATTCAATGCCATTTTCACATAATCTCTGAACACATCAATAATGTGACCCACCACTGCTGGTGTGTTCTGGGCCCCTCCTGCTCAGACCTGTGGTGGTTGCTGTGAATATGACACACTGCTAACAACCCCCAGGCTGCTGCTCTTGTCCAAGCTGTGGCAGCTCATCCTTGTAGCTGTGGATGTACCTGGCACATCCCCTGGTGTGCCTATCAATAGCTCTTGACACATGCAAAATGCAGCAAATATTAATCCATCAAGCCTCACAACCCCCTCTCGAGGACAGAGACAATTTTTTTCCAGCTTACACTTTGCAAAGCCAAGCAAGAGCCTCTCAAGGACATGTCCAGCATTGGTGGCAGGAGCAGGGGGACACAGAGGTCACATTGGGAATGCCACCATGGGAAAACTCAAAGCAGTAACATCTGGGTGGAAAGGAAAAATATTGTCACCTATTCAGCTGTTGCATTTTTCTCCCAAAAGTCAAAGAGGCTGTGGCCAGGTGCACATTTGTCAGGGTTTCAAGCAGGCAGACCTTATTACTGCTGCCTGAGTGTTCATTTGAACATCTGCACCCGTCTGTCCTTTGGGCAGCATTTGGCGAGCCCTGGGTTTGTCCCAGCAAGCTTCTGTGTGCATCTGCCTTGTTCTGGAGACAGGCTCAGTGAAACCATGAGGGTTTTGACTCATTTCTAATGAAAACTTGTCTCAGGGATCAGCTTCAATTAAGAGTGGCCACAAAGGTTCATAGCTCCAGCTTGCTCAACACAATGTGGAGCTGGGTGTTGATTATTCCAGGACGTGTCCCTGCTGGACTTGGGCTCTCAGGTGGAAGTCAAAACCTTGTGAACTCAGGCTTATCCTGGAGGGAGTGGGTAAACAAACACAGAGCCAGGGAGAGCCACAGGAAACAAACTGCCTCGCAACTTCATTATCATAAGTGTTTCTTGTTCAGCTCATTATGTGAATCCAGTTCTCCATGTATTTCCTCCAAAATTTGTTAGGGGAGGGGAGCCCCGTGGCTTGATATATCCACTTCACCTCCCTCCTCCAAGCGAAAACTCGTCAATCACTGCTGACTCTTTTTCAGTAAAACCTTCATTTCATTAAAATTTAATTATTGGTTTAATTAAAATAGGCAAGCAGCAGTGTGAGATGTGTATGGTTTTTTATGGCTGAAGGAGATTGTAAAGTCCTCATTCATTTCCCAAATGAGCTTCCTCTAAAAACTGGGCTGCCTTTTTATAGGCCAATTCTCAATGCTGCTTTCAAATGGATCCCACAGCCATTCATATAGATTAATTTGGGCAGTGAATCAGATCCTGCTTATTGGCTGTCTTTCAGAACACACTGATGATGCTCCAGGAGCCCTGTGGTAGAGCCCTGGGAGCCCATGGGTCTCTCCAAATGATTAATTAATCCTCATACAGGAATTTTTCAGTGCTGTCTTAATTTATTCACATTGCAAAACAAATTTAGTCTTGGTGAAATGGGCCAGATTGACAAGCCTTCTGTGACTGACAGTTGCTCTGTTATTCCCACAGAAAGTGTGACATGGGGAAGGTTCTCCTATTCTGGTGAAACTTGTGCTGTGACACAGGAGACAACAATTATCTTTTTTTTTTTTTTTAAATACAAAAATACAGTGGTCCTTGTCACATTCTCTTAATGGCTTCTCCACCGTCCCTGTCCCTCATCCAGCATCTTGGGAACACGTCTGTACACAGTGGGAAATCAGCACAAAGCAAGCAGCACACAAAAAATCGGCCTGGGTCACCATACAAGGAGGTTTCCAGCTGTCCCATGGAAATGTGGGGAAGGGACAGTGACACACTGGAGTGCGTGGATGTATTTCTAGGGGTAGAGACAGCACCACATAAGGACTAGCAGTGAGACATCCCAGTGCAGTCACGGCTCCCCTGAGAACCAAGTCCATGAGTTGCTAATGATTTACAAGTAATAAAAGTTGTTTTCACCTCACAATAGAGATGTGAATCTTTAGACTCTCTCGAATCCCCAAACCATCTGGTATTTGGATTTGTTTTAATCACTCTTCTCTTTGCACCGGTGAATTGGGTTTCAAAGAGCTGTGTAGCTTTTTGTAAATGCTGGTTGCAAAATCATCACAACAAAAAGGGGAATATTGAAACTTTCAAATAATTTCAGCTCATGCTCCTAGGCAGTGCTGGGCTGCCTTCCCAGGGCTTTGCAATCTTCAGATCTCTTTGGCCATAGTCCGTGAAGAAGTGAGAGAAGCAACCTTTCATTTTGAAGCAACCCCCCAGACACTTTTGCAAGTACCTGCAATGACCTTCAGTTACCCAACCCTCTCCAGCAACACTAGCCGAGAAGGAAAGTTAAGTGCAGGGCTGGGAACAGAGTGTGCTGTTTCAAAAAGCTTTTACATCTCTTTTGTACTCTCTCTAGTCTCATCATTTTTCATTTTAAATATCTTCCTACATATGCCTGAAGGTTGTGGATCTCTTTTTATAACAAAAAGGATAGATCAATCTGCAGGTAGAGGTGTAATTTTCAGCATTGTCACTGAGTTCCTGGGAAGCCTGGAAGCACTTGAGAAAATCAGGTAGCAGTGCTGGCACCCTATATCTTTCTCCTGAAGGTAAGAGCATTGTATGATGTGAAATGGAAGGACTTCTTTTCCTCTTCACAGGGCTTGACTGAGCAATACCTCATTAACTCCTTGTTGGTGATGCTAAAATGATACTTGGCTCCATGGATCCTATTGGATCTTTGTGAATACATCAATAGGTTGTCATGGTTGCTGTTTGGAACAAATAAAACCACAGGCTGGCTATTGGTTTGAAAAAAAAGGAGTACTTGGGGGATCAGGAAGGATTTCAAACTGTCATACCCACAGGAGAAAAAAGGCTGGACTAGACAGGCTTTCATGTGAGACAGCAGATCCATAGGACTTGGCTTTATGCTGTCACATTCAACCTGTTTGGGTTCTCTTGCCTTCTGCAGTAGCATTAAATTCACATCACAAGGTCTTGTGAGGCTTTGCAACTTTGAGTTCCTCAGCTGAAAGGAGCCATGTAAGTGTGGACATAATTGTATCTTATTGAGGAATGCTGCTGTAATAAACAGCCTCTATTACCAACTGTCCAGCTGTAATATTTGTGTTTATGTCAGCACTTAAAAATCATTGATCTGCAATAAACTCGGTGTGGGGAAAAGAATCTGATCCAGAGGTCAGAGAGGAGAAATTCAATTTGTCCTTATCAGGCTGGAGAGCTCAGCCAGGGAATGTGGGACTACACGGAGCTTTGCTGCTGCTCCCTTCCCCACTGCTAGGGCAGCACTCGGGGAGCTGACCCAAGATCAAAGCTCCTTGCAGCAGCAGCCTGGTTGCAAGGCTAATCATCATTAACTCTGCTTGGGCTGCCAGGTTGCAGGTAACCACCCACTGTGGTTTGCTGCTGTGCCAGAGCTGCACGGGCACTTTGCAAAGGCAGAGTGAGTCTCCCCACACTCCTGTGTGTGGCAGCAGCAGGGTGGGCTCTGTGCATATCTGTTAACACTTTGAACTGGGAAGTGCCTCACTGATTTTCTCTGGGAGCAGGAGAGCTGCTGAGCAATGAGGGCTATGGAGTAGCCCAGGAGGAGGCTGCCCAGGGCACACACCACTGAACACACTGCAGTGTAGAACTGCTCTGCAGCACCTGAGCGCAGGATGCTGCACCCTTTAGCCCCTGAGTGTCCCTCCCCAAAGGCAGACCCATTATCTTAAGAGGAATCTGAAAATCTCCTCCTCAGGCAGCTCCTGATGCGTTCCCTTGCCCATGAGTAGCAGTGACCATCCTGCCACATCCAAACAATCTGGGATTCTCCTTTCTCCCCTCTCCTGCAAGGCAGCTTCCCTGCTTGACTTCTCTTCCTTCAGTGAAGGACTCAGGAATCTGGGCCTTGGCTCCCCTGTCAGCGTGCATCCCAACAGCCCACCCAGCACCAGTGTCTGTGTGCTCCTATCCCAGAAAGGACCTGCCATCACCCATGCTGTCCCCTGCCCATCCTCTATGTCCTTTTTTCCCCTCACTTTCCCCATTCTTGTTCTTGGAGGCATTAGAGTTAGGAACACCATCTCCTAGTAGTTGGGCACTATGGAAATGGGATTTCTGGAGCACAGTCTTCTTTCCATCTGATCTCCCTGGTCCATGCCTTGCCACCTTCCTCCTCCATGGGCTGTGGGGAGTTTGCACTGGGGCTCAGATGGAGGGGAGCAGAGCAGGAGGCAGGAACTGCTTCACTGGCTCTGTGGCAGCTTCAGGGTAGCTCAAAGGTGAGCAAATCTGTACTCAGAGGTGGAGGAATCTGCAATTCCTCTCCGAGTCTCCACTGGCAGGTTAAATGGGATGAGAAGTTGGTCATAGGTCATTACAGAGAAACTGAAAAAAAAAAAATAAAAATTAGACAGACCTTGCCCTTTCTAAGCACCAGGATGTGAGAGAAGAAGGAGCAATGCAAGGGCAGAGGGCTGGTGATGGCAAACAAGGCTACTGGAGGGTGCCGGGGCTGGCTTCTGTGCTAAACCACAGTAAAACAGCACGGTATCATCACCTGCCAGCTCCTTCCTTTAATCCTCCTGAGTCTGCAGTCCATAACTGGGGACTTGTCTCTACCACCTAGGGCACCTGGCAGCCCACAGCTCACCTGCCTAGAAGAGAGATTTGTGATCAGATTAAAGCCCATTTCATGCCCCCTGCTCAGGTCGTTGTCGGCTCCCTGCTCCCCCTGATGTTTACACAGGATGCCTGGCTCATTTCCACATGAAGAGCTGACATTTCCCTCTCAAGCCCAGCGCAGGGGTCAGGGGTTGCTGTGTTAAAGGGAAAACTACAATGAAGAGATTTTTCTAATCACTGCATCAGATTACAAAGGAATGTAAATCACTGGTTTTTTGTTAGAAGCAGAGCAAGGTTACTTCAGGTAGTTCTCAAGAGCATTTTGATATCTCATATGATACGCCCACGTGCCAAAGCTCGCACGAGTGCACACGAACTCGGCTGGAATCCTTAGGAGAAGTTAACCATGGTATGGGAAAGGAAGATGCTCTGATACTGAGGAGTGCCTCCGCCCTGTGCTGCACCCCAGAGCTCCCACTTTGTCTCCACGGGGTCATTTTTTGCTCCATGCTCCTCTCAGACATCTGATAAACTGGGGTAATGTCCACTCTTGGCAAGGACAAGCATGTTAAAAATACGGCAAGTAAGAGGAAGGAGAAAAAGCAGATATGGACATATAACCATCATCTGGTTTATCAGCACGTCTTATAAGATGGTTATTCACAGAAATGTCACTACAGGCTTGCAAAAACATCACCTGAGAAGCTGTGGCTGCCCCATCCCTGGCAGTGTCCAAGGCCAGGCTGGATGGAGCTCTGAGCAACCTGGTCTAGTGGAAGGTGTCCCGGCCCATGGCACGAAGGTTGGAACTTCAAGATCACTTCCAACCCAAACCATCCTGTGATTGTATGATTTAACCTCAATTTTGTCCTCTCCCCTTAATGAAACTGAGGTGGTTCAAGGGAAGATGAGGAGGAAACAAACCAGTAAACAGATATAGCAATAGTTTCTCTTTTGTGACAAGTGTTGGAGATGGTGCAGAACAGGGTAGAAATTGTCCTGGCCTTGAGGTGTCAGGCACTGCCTGCAATGCTCTTGCAATAAGATGGTGAATATATTTTGTGTTTCTTACTCTTTCCTGTGATTTTTAGAGAACCTTCTGTGAGCCAATTGCTAAGGTCCTGCTTCAGAAAAAGTATGATAAAAATGGAGAGGAGTTAAATGTGAGCTGAACCCCACTGAAATGCTCTGGAGGTGACTTCACACAGCCCTGTTCCAGCCCCTTTTTGTCTTGAATGAAGATACAGTGAAGAGGAGTGGAGGACAGATGGGAGCTGCCTCTCTGGCAGCCAGCAAACTGCTACCCAAATCAAGCAGCAGAGTCAAGGAAAAAAAATAAAAATAAAAAAAAAGGCAGGAGCCCATAATCATTTTATGATTCTAATTTAACTTTTATGAACATGTTTTGAGCTCCCCTAGTCAGACTCTGGTATTGATCTTTTCAGTATTGTTAACTCATAACCAGACCATATTTGAAGACATAAACTTTAAGAGGGATAATAAAGAAGAGCCAGACTGCACTGGCTTTATTCTTCTCAGCACAGGGACTGGGAGCTGTAAATCCTGCTGGAATTATGCAAGCAGAGATGAACTTCTGGCTGTGTCAATTTTTTAGATATTGGGCACCAATGACATCAGTCTTTATTTCTACTTCGAAGTGGAACTGTCTTGGGATATAAAGCAGTGGGAGAGTAAGAAGCTAAACAATGGAAAAGAGCTCTGACTTGCATCATTTTGGCCCATCCCTGGATCAGCTGCAGATTGTCCCGGTATTCATTTTCTTAGATTCGGGTCCTTCCTTCCACCTCCATTAGAGATTTGGGCTAAGCAGGAGCATTCAGACCTTGCAAATGCTTTCAGGGTGAGCTGCCCCGAGCACTAGCACAGAGTGATGGATCTCCTGGCTTTGCATGTCTGCCCTGTGTTTTAGGTCAGGGATGTTCATGTAGCTTGCTCCCTGCTTCTGACTGATAACATTAAAAGCCTAAATAACAATGTTAATGGGTTTTTTTCTCTCCATGGTAACAGTACGAGAAGGACAGTTTTCCAGCCTCTGTCTGCTTCTTGAAAGAAAAGGAACATGAAAATATGAGACAAATAAATAAACATGTGATATATTTATTTTCTTCATTAAATTAATCCCAGTCTAATGAAGTGAGGGCAGAGTGGGGAGGGGCACTGCTTTCCACTCTGCTTATGCAAGATGTGAAAGTTGTTCTTAGTTTGAGTAGCAGGCTGAAAAACCTGGAAGTGGGACTTACACAATTCCTCTGAGGCCTAAAATAGTATTTGAATTTACAGTGCAGGCTGGCAAACAGTCAAGATAGAGTGTGAACCTGCACGTGCTTGCTGTCAGACTGAGTGGTCCTTGTGAGACCTTACCCAGCCACAAGCCACAGGGAACTGCACACTGAACCTCACAGACTCAAGGTGATGCTGAAATCTCCGGAACTCAGCGATGCTTTTAGTTAAAAACAATCCACAGCTCTCAGTTTTCGGTTCTGAACAATGCCCTGAAACAGGTGAGTTGTTATAACTTCAGATCTTGTTGCAAACACTTGAAATAACACAACTCTCTTCCTGCTCAGCACGTGCAATCCCCTCGGCGCCCTGCATCTCCCCAAGCTTGTCAAAAGTTGGAACTCATCCCACAGCCCTAATTCTGCATTTTCCACCACTCACACCACCCAGCATCTCCACGCTGTCTCCTTCCAGTTGGAATTAAAACACAAAGGGAATCTTCAAAAAAATAAAGGGCTCTGGGGCATGTCCTGCCAACAACTTGGAGGGAGCTCAGCGAAGAGCAGCTGGAATGATCAGGGTACTCAAGGCAGTGACTTTGGAGGAAAGATTAACATTGCTAAAAATATCCCACATGGATAACCAATGACTAGCAGGGTCTGTGATAAAAGTCCCTGTGTATCAAGGGGTATAAATAATCAAGGATGGAATTAAAGTATTTAGAGGGCACAGAGGGCAACTACCCAAGTGCACTGATAGGAGTGATGGTATTAAATAAGGAAAGCAGGGGAAACAAAATAGGGACATCATCTTCTCTCTCCTTGACTGAACTCTGTTTAACCAGGTCTTGAACTAAAGCCTACTGCAATCCCTGGAAACTCCCCTCCACCACAGCAAGTACCCACTGCAAGAAGGTGACAATTCTAGTGTACAATGATCTCATCAGGGTCTTCTTTAGAGGCACATGGAACCCAGGACACCAGGTTGGGCATCCCTCTTTTTCTCCAAGTGGCCTCTCTGCCCAGCAAAACTGACGGGATCTGTATGGAGCCAGGCCCTGGTCTCTTTATCCAGAAGCAGCAGCTCAGTGCAGCTGGCAGGGTCACAGCCAGAAGGGTTCACCAGGGGAGATTATTCTGACGCACGGTCCTTCCACAGTGTTTCTGCTTCCCGGGGTAAGACAGGTACAAATCAAACAGAGCACACACTGCCTTTGCTGCTACTCTTTTCTCTGTGTGTCCTTAGAGTTACCATGGTACCAGCACCAAGCACTACTACAAGCTCCAGATTTGACTCAGAGACAGGGAGAGGCCTGCTCATCCCTTCTTCACTCATTTCTGGCCATCCCTTAGGCACCCCTTCTCTCTGGGGGTGCACCCACCCATTTCCATGCCAGGAAATTCTCTCTTGCACTGAGATCCATTCGGCAGTTTTCTTTCACTGTTGGGGTATTACCAGACAAGGACTGTGTATATATGTTATATATGTTAAGAAAGTCATAGTAAGTTATTCTATCCTTCCAGAGTAGGAGACTCTGTACCTAAACAAACACAGTAGCTAAGCTGTATTTTGGCTTTCTAAGGTTTTAACTGCCACTGCTCATGACAAACTAAAGAAACATATTCCTTTTTTTTTGTGAAGAACTGCTTGAAAAGACATATCCAGAATAATAAATGGTTCATTGTTGGACTAGCAGGGAAAGTCTTGTGGAAGATTTACTTAGTGCCTCTTAATTCTGGTGCTGCTCAATATTTTCATTAATAACCTGAGTGATAAAATAGAAACCAAACTTATTAAATTTAGTCCCAAGATTCTATTCAGAGCAACTAAATTCACTCCAGAAGACAGGCTTGAAATTCAGCAGAGAAGAGATAAGCAGGGATGTTCAAAAATATAAATACAAAGTAGCAACAACTGGTTAAATAACTATATGGAAGAGGATCTGGAGTGCCCACTAAGCTGAAAAAGAGGTAAAAATGTCACACTTCTGAGAAAGGGACAAACTATGCTGGGATACAAAGAGCAGTAAGGCCTGTGGGATGCACAAAACCAGCTTTTTGTGGACTTTGGGCTGGTGCAGGCTCGGCTGAGGGCTGCAGCCTGTGACAGGCACCACCTGGATCAGCTGGAGCAGAGAGGGGAAACAGCAGGACCTACAGAAACCAGTAAAGGAAATGGGGAGATTTGACTCACAGAGGACAAGATAAAAAGAGAAAGAAAAACCCACTGTCCTGCTCAGTACAGAAACTGGGGCATGAGCAAGGGGTTGGTGGCACTGAGTGTCCAGCTGGGGTTAAACCACAAGAGAACCCTGCTTGTAGGCACTTTCACCTGTGCTTGAGACCTGCATCCTGACTCCTCTGCAGATTATAGGGAGGTGACATTGGAGCTCAGTCAGGAATTTTTGGGATGATATTTTGTTTTATTTGCACTGAGACAGTATTTATTTTATTTCATCTGACAGCTGTTTTAGACCATTTCACTCTGCTGGAAGCATGATCAAATCTGAAATGTGGGTTGTAAATAGCTGGGAAAACTGCACATTTAAGTCTAATTTTATGTGCAGCATCTTTTATTAATGTTACAACATTTATTGTGTATTTTAAGTCATCATTGATTTTTATTAAAAAATATATTTTTATTATATGTGCATGCTGCCAGCAAAATAAAATATTATGGTTTTCTCCCCTCAGTATGAATTCTCATTAATCTTCTCTAAGAGCAAAAGAAAGTAAGAAGACAACTCTCTCAGTGCAAGGCAGCATCACTTCCTGAGCTCTGTGTCTGAGACATTGTCATGTATTCCTTGCACCAGGAAGCAGAAGAGCTGCTTAATTGCATCAACCACCATGTGCAAGGTGGGGACCGAGGCAACAAAACACTCCCTTGTGACTTATTACGTCTGGGGCTACTTAGTGCTGTTAATATATCATTAAGATTCAGAGGAGAGGGATAAAACAGCCAGTAAGAATGCAGTTTTCTGAGGTGTGTGCAGGCAGCTGGGTAAAACCAGGCACAGGAAAATTACTGCATTTTGCACTCAGTCTCCTGGTGTTTGTTAACTCAGGCTCTATTGGATTTTAGTGATGACACAAAGGTTTTCCAGCAGTAGTGCAGTGTGTGCTGCAGAGAATACAACCCCCCTACCCCAAAAAGCCTCATTCATTAGGAATTTTACTACCTGGAATAAGTAAAAGTGTAGTGAGGACAATGATTTTTGTTTGATTTTCAGCTAGATCCAGTAACGTTGCTTCACATTAATTGAAAGCCTGACTTTGACCTTGCATTAACTGAGGAGCAGACTATAAACTATATCTGGTTGCTTACTAGAGTAGAATGCTGGTAAACCAAACCTCAGACAGTTTTGGTTCTGGGCATTTTGATAAGACACCTGCAAGCATCAGCTTTAATAATAATGAAGCCATGACAGCAGGGTTAATGCAAACATGGCACCAATTTGAATGGGTAAACACTGTTACAACAAAAGGGGTATAAGAAGGTACCTGATTGGGGAAATTTATATGTAAACTGGATACAGGGTATATGAAAACATACAGAGGTCTCTAAAACTCTTTTCCCTGAGACTCCAGCTTCAGCACTGGGGGACCACCATGTCACACCACACCAAGGAGCCTGCGAGCACAAGAAAGGCAGAACTGCCTGCTGGCAGGTTTTGTGTGTCAGAGCATTGCTTTGATTGCAATGATAAAAAAGGGCTCCTTTTCCTCTCATTTATCTTTTACCATGCAGGTGTGCAAAAATCAAAGTGCTGATTTCAGGTACCTGTTCAGACATGTGAGCCTGCACAGGGAGGACACCTGGCCCAGCTGCATCCAACCCTTTGCAGCCCCAACCACCTCCCTCAGCATCACCTCACAGGGAGGGTGCCTGCTGAAGGTGCTGGCAGCACCAGGAGGGGGCTGCTTGTGTGGGCCTAGCTGGGAACACCAGTTCTATGAGAAAACCACCTCCCTTTCCCTCCCAGAAAAACACCCTCAAAAAGCAGGCTCATTTCTGAGCGTACCTTCACCCAAACATATCTCAGCACTTGGGGAGCATCCATCAAGGAGGGAGAAGTGTTGGTCTAGATGCCATCAAGTGCTCCACAGAAGCAAGGCCCATCATCCCTGAAAGTTTTAAGGCTTGGTGGCTTTTTAACCTTTTTCTGGTAATCACAATTAAGGCCCCCTAATCAGCTGTTCAATACCACAATCAGCCCCAGCAATCAGCCTCCTGCCTCTGCCACTGATGAATGCCCAGAAGGGACCTCAGAGTCAAGAGACTAATTGACCACTTTGTTAAAAAACAACACAACAACAAGAGGAGAGGGTGCAAGTTCGTTTATGCCCCCAGATTTTGGGAGCCCAGGAAGGAGGCTGGTACTTTGCTGACACCTTCACAGCTGGCTTGAATTTGCCAGCAGGTCTGTATTTGTTGTGAACAAAGGCTGCACTGGCTCATGTCTCCCAAGAGACTGATCTGATCTAGCTTTGCATGAGCCTGAAATCAGGGGGAACTGATGCATGGTTGTTATCATAGGTTATCACATGTGTTACTGAACTATACCAAAGCTAGTATCAGAACTCTCTCTCGACTCAACACTTGTTAGAGGAACCCTCTCAAGCATTCAGTTAGTGGGCAACATTTGCTTCCTCTCTGGTAGTTGAGGTTTGACAAGATAGAAATAAATCTAGGATTAGTGAACTCCTGTTAAATATTTGTTTTATGTATTTTCATGGTCCTAAAGTCCAATATGTGAACTGCTTTGTATCCAAAAGAGAAAAAAAAACAATGAAAACATATTCACTGAAAACACTTCGGTTATGAATCATACCAGATTCCCCAATTTAGTCTTCATTTTACCCATTCTTAGCACACCCAGCTCAGTGCTGCTGATTTCTTTGCCCAAGGCTCCATGACAGAGGCAGATGAGAAGTGGCTGAGAGGCAGAAGGGCCATGCTCCTGCTGTATTTCATACAGACCATGGCTGGAAATTGGCGGTGTTCCTGCCTGAGAAATCATCTCCACCTCAGAAATCACCTTTTGAAAGGAAAGATTTGTTCTCGTGTTTCAGATGCATCACTCGGTTTATTTATTGACCCATTAATTATGGTCTGTGTCTTTTGATGGTCAGGGCAGAGCATCAAACTGGGATTACAGCTCCAGTGTGACTCTTAAGACACAGAATTAGCAAAGCTGTTCAGTCCAGTCACTGTAACAAGGTTATAATGTAAAGCACTAAACAATTAGCTGGAAGATTTACCTCCCTGTCTTAAAAGCATTTTTATTACTTAATCAATCACAAGCAATTTATAAACAAGGCTGAAATTTTACATGGAGCCTTAAGCCTGTCTTATTTGCTTCCACAACAAAGCAGGAAAAACAGACTTGAAGTTTCAAAAGACATTTGATCAATTAAAAAGAAAAAAAAAAGAAAAGCAAAACTCCCTCAAAAGGAGATAAATGATTTTTCAAAGAGAGGAAGGACTTCAGCAGAGGCTGGAGGAAAAAAAGTCCATCTGTCTGTCTATTTGCTAGTCTACAACATCATCCATAACAGTGGCTTGAAGTAGTAGTAGAGTTGCGAAGTGAAAATGTGGATCGTTTGGGGCAGAGACTATGTTTGTCTGTGCATGCCTTCCTCAAGCTGGACTGCAGCCACTGAGTGCCAGCACTGTGCAATTGCAATATACAAGTATTAAGAGTGCTGTGTCAGCAATATCACGTGTGCTCCAGGTGCCCTTTTTGCTTTAAGAGCTTCTGACTCAGTGCCAGGACAGAGCTGCATCGAGAACCTGTTAGGCAGAGGCAAGACACCTGATGGCTCAGAGGAGAGCTTCTCCAAGCCACAGGAGTGCTCAGACTGTCCCCATGTTCTCTTTTGATTTGCCTTGTCCTTGGGGTGGGTTACTGGCAGTAACCCACAGGCAGGATTCGTGCAGACAGAAGCAGCTGACCATGGGCTGCAGCACAGACAAAAGTGCACAAAGATGCCCCAGTCTGAATCCTTCCTCAGCCGCTGTGGCCGGAGGCTGTTTTCCATCCTTACACCACAGCTCTCCAGCATAACTGGTTGAACCGGTTAGATTTCCACGCTGGGCCCTTGGGATAGTTGCCTTGATAGAGATGGAATCAGCACTTGCTGGCTGAGTGTGTTTTAGTTGGTTTGGCAGCAGTCCCAGCTCTGCCAGTCCCTGTACCTCTGACATTCAGTGCTGCAGCAAGACTGCTGACTCCTCAGAACTGGGGCACCAACACTGACATGAAAGTCCCTCTTTGGAGTGAGCTGCTGAGGAGCTCTGTGCTGCACTACCTGCAAGAGCTACACTGGAGGCTAAATTCACTTTGGCTTGTGGTTATCTAGTTCTTCCAGCATCAGCTTTTTACTGGCTTTGACTGCTCTGATCTTACAGCTCCCAGTCCTGATTCTTCTGCCATTTCCCCCCACCCCACCTCTCTTGATTTACACCTCTCCAGAGCAGAAGCACACTGATTCGATTCAGAAGAGTGTTACTTCTATGTGTCCCTTACTTCTAGTAACTACCCTTGATGCAGATGGATGGAAAAGCAGCTGTGATTCTAATGGGGTGATTTTAGGGGAATAAATGGATGCTCTTGTTTTTGTGTGGGGAACACAATGCAGTGTGGGAAGTCCAAGGCAGGTTCACCTGGGAGAACGTGGGGACCTTCACTCAACCCCACTCCACCACATCTGCGGCTGAGGAGATACAGAAAGCTGTGCTGTTCCCCATCCCAGGAGAGCCACATGCTGCTATGAGGAACATCACCCTTCCTCTTCCTAAGGGCAGTGACAGGACCTGGAAATACCCTGACAGACACTCACTTGTGCCCTTGACTCCTTGCAGGAGCACCCTGGTACCACCACCCACCTCAGACCTTGCTTGTTTGGCTGATGACAACATGAAGCAGCTCAGGGAGTCACTTTGGGCTTTATAGGTTTTCTCACAGTCTGTCCCATGTTTCAGGTTCATCTGTACAGGAGGCAGCAGCAATTTACAGCTCCATGGTGACAGGAGGGAAAAGCTGCTTAGATGAATAGCCCTGTCTCCAAGGTATTCCTGATGGAGATTTCCTCTCCCTGAGCCAGGTGGGACTCTCCTGGGCAGGGCAGGCTCTTTGCAGTGGCAGCTCATCCCTGGGCAGGTCCGTGGCTGAGCCCCCAGGACCCCTGGGTGACAGCAGGGAGAGCTGCGTGGTGGCACCACAAGTGGGTCTCACATTTCAAAGCCTGGTAGGAACAAATGTGTCATCACATTGTTCAGTGATTTAACAGCTCTGAGTGTTTTTGACAAATAGGAGCTTCCAGGTTTCAATTCGTGCACTTTTATTGCTGAAAATGAAAGTCAGATGCTCACTAGTTTAGGACTTGCATAGCTGAAGCCCAGATTTTGCCCAGAGATACGGGAAAAGTCACAGTCAGAAACTGTCACCTTTGGGGTACAGATTCCTGCCCCATCCTGAGATGCAAGAACGTATTTAACAAAAGAAACACACATAAAAATATTGCAAAATATTTTATATTTAAGAGAGGAAGTGTCCCAACCGATTCTTCCCACCATAACAGTCACAAATAATACCTCCATGTAATTCCTTAGGAATTATCACTGGATGATTTAGTGTCCTGGCCTACCACCCTTGCACAGAATAAATACCTCTAATTGGCAATGAAAATGCAGGTTAATTTTCATTGCATCCTGGCACTTATTATCAACATTATTTATTATTGATCAAGCACCGACAAATGCTTTCTATGTTCTACAACTTAAGGAGATAAAGCCCCTGCCCCATTAAATATACACACAGTGTTTAACTGAAGGCCACCAAGGATCCCACTAAAGTCAATACCCATTTATCTACTCAGAGGAGTTTCCACAGACAGAATAAATTGGACATGTGAAATTCTCCTATTGAAGCCTAGATACAATGTGCTGGGAAGGAGACTGTCCCCAAAACTGTGCTCCATCACAGATTTTTTCCTCTAGGGGGGTATTCTGGGATTTAGCATGGAGAGGCAGGAAAAAGCAGGTGATGTGCAGCAACATCCATGTTCTGATAAATACTCTGGGAGACAACAGGACCTTGTATCCAAGCAATCTAAATAACACGTTTTATTGCTACAAAAAGCTCTGGCTGCCCATGCCAAAGAGAGAAATGTGGATATTGTTTCACTAGACTCACTCAAAAGCTTTGACCTATTCCTGTTCCAGAGTACCCAGTAACTGATGGGTCCACAGCAGCTGTGGCAGAAGGTTTCCTTTCAAGTTTGTTCCAAATAAACATCAGCTAATCAGAAATTTTATTCACAGCCAACAATGATTATTTAATTTCGTTATAGTGTAGAGCTGTTGGTGGTCTGAAAGCAGAGATTTCTAGTGAGATTCACAAGGAATGTTCAAATAGGTGCTAAAAAATGCTGTAAGATCAAGCTATTATGACATCTCAGCATTTGTGAGTCCAATTTTTCTGGAGACTGAAAGTGAACTTCACTGAGTACAACACAATACCCAGGAAGATTTTAGGTGGATTTCATTGAAAATTCATGAACCTGTTTGAATTAGCCAGCCCATTTCCTACACCACTGCTGCAAAGTCTGGCTGGATCAGCAGAGGTTTCGGGGTGAATCTTACAATTGTTTGCTGTTTCCAGATTCAGAGATCTTCAACACCTCTTCAGCTTGCAGGGCTTGCATTTCACTTCTGCAGGTGTTTAAAATTGCATGCAGGATCTAAAAAGAAATATTCTGTTTATTTATGTTCACCTGCACTTTGACATTTCATGAACTACTGAAGTGAATTCAGTGTGGAAGGTTTAACATATTTCCATTTTTTAATAGGATAAATGATATTTCACCCTGTTTCCTCAGCCCAGACTGCCTTCAGCAGTGATGCACATCCATCCAGAGTCTTTCAAATGATGAAATTTAGATACATTTAATTTCCATCCCACTTCTGCCATTTTTCTGAGTTGCAGGCCATTGATTAATACAATAAGCCTCATCAACTGCAAATGCAGTACAGCAGTTATTGAGCTAATCTATCTTATTTTTAAGCAGTTTTTTATCATGTAATTATTGTAATTACTTTAACAGACAAAAAACTTTAAGTACTGGGAGCTTTCTTCTCCACTCAAGCCAGAAATTAGCAAAAAGAGCTTTCCTCTTGTTTATTTAAGCAGCACCAGAAGTACGGGGTTTTAAAACAAAAAGAGAATATCACAAGTTTTACAGCTCGTGAACAAGCATTAGCTTTAAACAGTGGAAGAAGATGACAGAAATGAGGGTTAGTCAGAAGAGCAGTTGCTCCATCTAGGATGGAAAACTCATCTCCAACTTGTAAGGAGCAAATATGAGCAGTGGATTTTGCTCTCAACTTCCATGAACAAAATCAGAGGGTGTTTTGTGAGAGTGAGGACAAAATCCAGTGCTGTGAAAACTATTACAGAATCTTGGAATCACAGAATCCTTTAGGTTGGAAAAGAACTTCAAGATCATTGAGTTCAACCTTTAACCCAGCAGTGCCAAGCCCACCACTAAACCATGTCCCTCAGTGCCCCATCTTTGAAATATCTCCTTTGCAAACCATATTTTTATTCTTCAGAACATAGTTTCATTTATTTGTTCTTTTAAATAAAAATTCTATATGAAACATTCCATTTTAATATTCTTCACTTTCCCTTTTCCCTCAGTTTTCTTTTTCTGATATATTTTCCTTCATGATTCTTTTTTTTCCCCCGTTTATCACAGAAAAGGAGGAGGCTCAAAATAGGAATAAACAATACATATGGAAAGACTTAATTGACCCAAATATTCACATGTAGAAGAAAGAAAATGTGGTCAAGCTCAACAGATATTATCAAGAGAAAATTTCACTGTTTCTCTGGGAAGGGATTAAACATTGAATGTAAATAATGTGCACCCTTGGCAAGTGTCTTCATTCTTCTGGCCTTACCTCAAACACGTCATAAACCAGCACAGCTGTGAAAAGCTCTCTGGGGACCTTCAGTTTAATTGCCAAAGCTTTTCTCCTCAATACGACGTTTGCAAATGCTGCAAAATACATGCCTGAAAACTTTCTGTGCAGCATTAATTCACAGTGCTCAGTGTCACCAGGTACTGAAGAACCTCTTGGCTATTTCCAGCTCTGTCATTCTGGGATCCACCATAAGGATTTGGGCTTTAGTGACTTTAAATTCTCTGGGCTCCACTTTCTGGGGGCATTGGGGCCACAGGCAGGTGTGATGTGGTTGGGCTTTGCTCCTCCACCCTCAGCCTGTCCGAGCACACCAATGCTCACCCTTGAGCTTATCCACCAGCCAGAAGTTTGTCACTGCTTGGGGAAGCTGTCCCTGCCCATGGCAGGGGGGTTGGAAATAGAAGATGTTTAAGGTCCCTTCCAACCCAAACCATTCTATGATTTTATGATGATGATTCCGTGATTACTCCCTTCCCTGAAGATGCTCTGCAAATCTTAAATCTCTTCCAAGCAGTTTGATCTTCAGTCAGCTTAATTTCCCTCTTTTTCACTGTTAGATCTTCCCAGCTCTCCAGACAAGGGCAGAGAGCAAAGCAAAGGAATCGGACACTACAGGATGAACAGCAGAAATTCTCAGCAACTTGCTGCCCTTCCTGACACCTGCTCTCTTGGAGGTACATTTTACCCCAATAAATCATCTCTAAATGGGACAGGCATAGTTGTGCCCACATATTTCTGCCTTTCAATGCCTGCTGCACCTGTAGAAATCGTGCCTTTTATGCCATGGGCTAGTTAGCCCAGATAGCCAGTGCACTGGGGAGGTCCTGGGTAAGCACACCCCAGGCTCATAAATTAGGTGCCAGCAACTTTGGAAATTGGCCCTTGTCACCTCCAAGCACGTTCCCTTCCACACCATTGCTGCAGAGCTGTTATGGGATTCACCGGGGCGAGAAGCATTTCTAGGCACTCTCTGAGGCAGCACAAAATGCACATTGCTGTACCTTGCATAAAAATAGAGCTTTCAGTGTGCAGGAACTTGCTGTGCCAACTTTGTCAGAGGTGGTTTCTTCTCCCTGCACCCTGCTAGACGCTTTCCTTCAGAGCAGAAGATGTGATGTTTCCCGGGGAAGTTCCTGCCTCATCATCTCCAGTTCTTTTCAACATTCATTTTAAAATTAATTTCCTCTCTTCTTCTTGCATCTACCTCTTAATTTGGTTCATACACTGTTATGAGTTTTCTGACTGAAATTTATTCACCAGACAATGTCTTTATGACTGCTTTGCCTAATTTCATCCTAAAAAATACTTTGCAATTCAGTTTCTCTAGAAGACTCCTTACAAAATAACTTTTTGTTTTATGTTATGGGTAAAATCTGCAAAGCTCTTAGATTGCTGCATGCAGGACATTAATTCCAGCTTGTGAACATGTTTTTTTCTGGAATCCTGCAGCTCTATAAGTGGAATAACTTTGATGAGTAAACTGCTAAATCAACACTTGTCTCATTCTCTTTAAAAAATAATTAAATCAACCCTCCTTCACCTGCCACTGAAACAAGCAGAAAACAGACAGATCCCTTGTTGTGACTCAAAATTTTCAGCAGTTACCAAGTGCTGTCATGATTACATTTTTTCTCTTCTGTGAATAGTTTTGAACTCACATTTTTTGGCAGAAGTAAGAGAGGTAATATTTCCATTTGCTTCCCACTTTCATGTGTTTCTGAGACTTGAAAAGATTTCAGAAACTCAGAAATGGATGGATTAGCATTGCCAATGGGACAGAGGTGACAGATAAAGCTGGGTCACTGCCTAGCCCCCATCCACACAGATGGAATAGCACTGCTATCTGGTGGCTGCTCCATGACTCATGGAAAATGCCATGGTTGTCTCAGGCCTCTATTTGGAGTCCAGGTATACATAGCACAGAGGCTTGCCATACAGCTGATCCCAGAAAAAAACCAAGGATTAGCCAGGCTGCCAAGCTTAAAATCACTTTGACTGACAGGCCAAAAAAAAAAAAAAAAAGCAAA
>WEKY01046625.1:362111-390061 GCA_013390045.1 Picathartes gymnocephalus
GCACTGTTGAGAGGGGTGAAACAGGGAGAATATATTTGCCAGATTGCTGGAGGACAGGGAAAGGTTTGCAAAAAGTTGTTTCCAACATGACAGTTTCCTGATTGTCATCAGATTTCATTCTGCAAAAAATGAAACAGATAATATCGGCATGTCCCACTTGTAACAGCTGTGGAATTGAAAGCTGTCATGTTGTTGCTCAAAACACTCTTTTGAAAAGAAAATTGATGTTTCTTTTGTTAAAAAACAAAATATTGTTTTAAAGAGCTGACTTCTCAACTAAATGTTTCAATCATGTTGAAATGTTACACTTTGACCCAAGATCAATAGGGATGCAGGATGTGGAGAGGGTTCATGTAGTTCTATGATTCTGGTACAGTATTTCCAGTCTTTTCAGTCCTATCTGGGTCTGGTGACAAAATCAGGCTAAAAAAAATAAGTTATTTTCAAGCAGAAGATCAGGATCAAAGACAGATTTTGTCAAGAAAGTAATTTGGAAGAAAACTGCTCATTTGTGTAGAATGCAGACCATCACTGCTGTTTGGGTTGGGGATGCACAGAAATGGGGTCTGGATCCAGAGGAACATCCACGGGTGGGGCTGCTCCCAGGCAAACAGCCTGTGGCCATCCAACACCATCCACCCCAGCCGAGGATCTGCAATTCTGCATTGATGAGCAAAAGATGTGCCACGGAGAGGTCTGGACCCAAGAGCTGGAGTTGTTAATTACAGCAGACCCTCGCCTCACCTTGAGCTTGGCCGCCAGAATAAACCCTGGGATTGGCTGAGGTGGAACGAAGCGGCGAAATGCATCCTGCAGAGATTGTTCAGGGACTTTCAGGCCCATCTAAGGAAGCCTTGCTTTCTCCTTGACAGTTTAAAGACCAGCCGTGAACAACTGCAGCTGCGACTTGCTGCTCTAAATATAGAATAACACAAATTATCACATGCTGACAGGTTTCAGTTCCAAGGATGGGTCTGCCAGCAAGGCCTTGAAAGCGTCTCCACTCAGCCGCCTGCAAGCCCAGCAGATGAACTCGCTGGGAATAACATGGTCAAACCAGTAGTTTTCCTCTTCCAGCTCATCTCATGCTCTCCCCCATCCCTCACAAATTAAACTCAGCCTACATGAGCACCTTTCTCCTTCTCCTCACGGCGTAGATGCTTTGTCATTGACATAACTTGATGGGGGAGAATTACAACCCCGGAATTAGACAGAGTCCGATTTTTCTTATAGCAACAGTAATAAATCTGTGCCTGGCACTTTATCCCGTACATGAATCTGGCCCTGCATGCCACCAGCCGATGTATTTTCCAACTTCTCACACAATTAAAGTTGCCAAAGCTTTTTTCCCTCGTAAGTCACACTTCTGACAGTTTCACAAAAACAGTATTAAGGAGGGAAAGAGTCAGCATCAGACCAGCAAGTTGTGAAATGTAACAATGTTTGGATGTTTGCATTCTGGCGTTTCCTGCAATTACCTTCTTCATGCAAATTTATTACAGTTTTGAAATAAAAAACATTGCTGCGAATAAAAAAAGGAAAAAAATTTCCTAACAGAGCAAGTGTTAGAAAAAAAGCATTTTGACCATTTCAATGCTATTCCTTAAAATATGAGTTGTGAGATTTTTAATACAATAATTTGTGGGATCTCTTTGTACAAATTTTACCCATTGTCTGGAATATGTATTTTGTACTGAGCAAAGGCAGTGACTGCTCGCCCATCACCAAAAAGGACTGTCATTATGATTCAGGAAGGAGTAGGCACATTTAACCTTCAAAAACATAGAATTAATCATTTTCCCAACTTTTCCTGCAAACCTGGGTCTCACTGAGTTTACCCCTGCAGGAGTACTAGCTCAAAAGCTGTAAAAAATGGATCTTCATACTGGAAAACTCACCAAGCAGCAGAGACGGGCAATGGGTTTGTGTTGTCACGGCATTAAGGATGGCACCTGGCTGTGGGACAAGCTGGAATAAAAGGAAGCTGAACTGTAGGTGGATGTAGGAGGCAAAAAAAAAAAGAAAGAAGTGGTGATATGGGTGATATAAAGAAATCACATCTGCAAAGCAGGCTCTCAGGACTCTGACCAAACACGCAGTGACCAGGAAAACAGAGCAGGCAAATTTAGGCAGGGTTTATCCTTCTGGAATGAATCGGTTTGTATTCTTCTCATAAAGTTACTAGGAGTGCCTGGAAAATCCTGGGCTGTTTGTTTTATTATCATGTGTCCCTGGAGATGTAAGTGCAAACCCTGAGGGAGCAATTCATACCACCAAAGTCTTATCACCTGTCCAGATAATCATGGAAAAGAGAAAGGGCACTTCAGCTTGCCTAGGATACAAATTACACTCCAGAAGTGCTTATCTGTCACCGCTGGTTCCATGGGGAGCCTGGGGCTGTCAGAGCAGAGCGAACTGAACCTCCCTGAGCCCTGTGGAACACAGCGTAGAGCAAGGCCTCAAGTCATGGCAGAGCAACTGGACCATGGGTTCTGTTTCTGTGATGGCAAAGGAGCCCCTGCCCAAACATGTGCCACAGCAGGGCACTCCCAAACCTGTCTGAGGTGTAGGATCCATGTCTTTGACTTACCACGGACTGACCTCTTCCAGTGTGAAAGTACTCGGCCAGTGAACTCCCAGCCAGCAGCCTTTCCCTCCAAGTCTCCTGCCCAGAACATGGCATGCCCCAAAGGCAAAATTCCCTCTCCATGGTGTTTCTTCTCCTGAGAGAACCAGCATTGCAACAGGGAACGGTTTGTTCCCTTGATCCTCTCCCTGCTGATGCCTCATCCTCTTTACTTCCATTGCTCCATTAATGCCTTGCTTTGAGCACATGAATGCAGGTATTTTGTGAGTCTCCTTCACTCTGGGGACTGGGATAACTTCTTATTCTGGATGGAAAAGGACATAAACAGAATATTTAACGAAATGACTGTAAGCACCAGTTATACCTGAACAAAGAACTGCAAATGGCCCTGTAATGTACTTTACACCTGCTTCTTCTCACAGATTGCACTACAGGCTATTTACAATTCACATTCCACATACCCCTGCATCTGAAATGTCTTTCTTTCTCACTTACTTGCTGATTAAGTGACAGAGTCTAATCTCAGCACAGCCTCCAAAGCCGCAGCAAACACAAATCTTCCCGGAGATAACTGAAACAGGGGGTTTATTTATTTCCATTCTTTTGCAACTCTGTATTAGCATATTAGAGTGGTTATTGGGAGGAGAAAAGTCACAGATGCAAATCTGACATTCGGATGTCAGCTTCTCTATACATAAGGTCAGCTCTGATGAGGACACTTGCTAGTCTCCAATTATAGGTCTCCTAATGCGTAAATAACGCTAATGAATGGCATCTGCCATGGAGCACAACTCACAAAGAAGATATTAATCAAAGCCAACCCAGCTGAAATTTCCTCCTCTTGCTGTTTCACGGCCTTTTGATTCTCAGGAGATTAAGATGTTGACTTGAAAGTGGTTTGAATCACTCAGCACACATAGCTGGGGTCTGCCCAGCCCTCCTGGATCAAAATGTGTCCCCTGTCACCTTCTCCCTTCCCCGGGCACCCTTCCCAGCCCACAGCAGAGTGGCCTAATTTTACAAATTAGGGTGACCCCAGCTCAGATTCCAGCCCAGGCATAACCACCTGCAATTCAATCCCTGTGGAAAGAGGATCTTGGTCCTTTCCAAAGAGGACACCGGCCACTGCAGCGAGGACAAGTCCTCTCAGCCCATCTTCAGGAGCTGACAGGGTAGATGAGACTTCGGTGTAGTGCCTTGGAGAGAGGGCTCTGACACAGACATTGCTTGAGCCTGGCAGGAGTGCCAGTATTGACCTCTCACTGTATTTTCTCAGGCAAATAACTCCCTGCAGGGCTGAATGCTTCCAATGGCACAGCACTGGTAGCTGGAGCTAATTGGTGACTCCTTTTTATCACCTCTCCGGTATCATCTGGATAAACTGGCTCTGTCACTCTACAGCCCCAGAAATGCGAGTAGGGTAACAGACCGAAGACGAGAACACAGGGCTGGCTGCCAAATGCTTCTGGGGCTTGTTCTTCAGGCATCTTGGTTCCTCACTAATACTTTTATCCTCTCCCCATAAATCTCTGTTTTCAGGTTGGTATTTTTTGCTTTTTTTAGAGCAGTGCCATGGCAGTTCCCACAGTTGGAAGCTCTGGTGCAACCTTCAAAGAGAAAGTGAAAGGCTCACAGGACCAGTGAGGCGACAGTGGCGCAGGCAGCAGCACACACGAGAGCTGCTGAAAACCTGGATTCTTCACCTAGTTTTGCCTTGGCTTTCAGGGGAACTTAAATAAGCTTTTTATACCTCAGTTTTTCAGGAGCTGCTTGCAGCCATCTTGGTAAAATACTTGAAAGCTTTGTGGACGCGAAATGCACAGCAGCAAGGACTCACTAAAATCAGGGTGAGATATTTTGTCTTTCTCAGATCAGGGCAATAAAGTACCAATGCAAAGAGAAAGGCAGCGATAGTTAACACTAGGAAAGAACTGATTTCCATCTGGTACAATAACTTCCTTTGGGCTTTTCTCCAGCTCTACCTCAATAATCTCCCTTTTATTACCCTTTATATGAGTTTCAAATTCCCTGGCTGCAGAGGCTGGCAGGGAGGGAAGTGGAGCTGCTCTTCTGAAAGATCACTTGGCTTTCTCCAGCCTGGTGACTGTAAGCTGGAGCTCAGAGCAAAAGCTGTGGTGAGAAATGTGGGCAAAGTGCAAGTCAAAAAAGCCCACTGCTCTCCAGGCCACTCCACGTAGCAGCAACATGCACCCATAATCCTGGAGTTACCCCATGCACCTGTTGGGGCCACTCCGCGGTTGAAGAGCGAGATTAGAAAGTGGGAGGGCAAGGGGCTAAGAACAGAGGGCAAGACAAAGGCAGGAGCCACCTGCAGATGAGACCTGCAAATGCTAAGCACTTGCAAAACTTTGTTTACAAGCAGCATGAAAATAAAGCTGTGGATTAAAGTCAGTCTTTGGAGTAGCGATAAGAGAGCGGCACCACTTGAAAGCCAGTGGCTCCCAGCGTTAACAGGAGCTTTTCAGCCTTCTCCCAGCCTCGTCAGTAAGGGGTTTATTTACAGTTTCTAAAGAAGAGAGAGCTGAGATATGCCTGGGAGTGGTCACGGGGAAAGGCAGAAATTTTCTCCCTTTTTAAGAGGCATCAGTGAGCTGTGAACCCTGGAGCATCCATCATCTTTGCTTCCTTTGTTCTCTGTCACTGTAAGGGCTTCCCTCAGCTCTCCAGCAAAGTGATCCCTGGAGCTGCCCCTCCTGCCTGGGGGAGCTTCTCTCCCTCCATGCAATGAGACATCTTCAGTGTGCAACTGAAGACAAGACCAAACCTTGATGAAGTCAGTGCACCACCAAACCTTGGGTTGCTCATAAAATTAGTGCAAAAGTCTGGGAATTTGCTTCAAGACCTTTTTATTTTCAAGCTAGCAGGTAACCATTCAGGCATGTCAATGATCTCAGTCTCCAAGACCTTTCTTCATTACTACATTAATGAAAAGAATTTAAAATCCTTGCATGCATCAGCCTAAAACCAATAAAGAAGAACAGCTCACACTCAGGCAGGAAAGTCTGGCTCGGGGAGTTGCCTATGACTTGAGAGTCTCTTGCCTTATACGGGGGATTTTCTTCTTAACAGGAATTCACCAGCACAAAAAGAATTGCTAACAACTTTCAGATCACAAAGTTTCCCTTTTGTATTCAATGGATATGAGGAAAAGCAGTCGTACAATACAAAACTTGGTCATATACCATCATCTGCTCATATATTATAAGACTTGCTTATTGTTCTGGTGATTGATTTATTTTCAGTACGCAAGCAGCTGAGCATCATGTGCCTTCCAACTGCTTGAGCACAATTATTGTATTGATTTGATGTGACAGTAGCTCTGTGTTTAAGGTGGTTTATGTTTTTTAATTTGCAATTAAATAAAAGGATGTCTGCTCTCCAAGATGGCTGACGGTTGTTTATACCCTGCAGTAGTTGATGAAGCAAACTTTTATTTGGTTTCATAAAACATAGTTGTTCTGTCACTCTGGAGCACATTAACTGGAGTTCTCAGAGTGGTTTCTTACCTAGCAAAAGATAAAACTAAACTCCAATCTATTTTAAAGTAGGCAAGGTAACAACATCAATGTTGCAATGGGACTATAATGAAGTAAGTGAGCTGGCAATATTGTACTATTGATAAAAGTAATGGTGATAATATATTTCTATAGCACCTTTCATCTTGAAGTGCTCCGGGTATTCACGTGTTCCTTTGCTCTTCTCCCTCCTTCCCTCCCTCCCTTCCTCTCTTTCACTGTATGTATATCATATATATATATATTTTATTTAAGCCCTCCTCTTTTTTCATGGATTACATCTTCTCAGCTTTGCAAAAAGGAGGAATCTTGGCTGCTACTTAAAATCAGGTGCTGCACAAGAGTTATGGAGCTATGGATGAGGTTGCTCCATTGTCCATGACTAGAAGGGAATAACCCTGCTGTGGAAGATCCCCAGTGTCTCACCCAGAAGAAGGCAAACCTCACTCTGGCTGCTTCATAAATCTGAGGTGCTGCACAAAAAATGGGAAGACAACATTTTCTCTCTGTAAATGTGCACTGTAGCTCTGTAGCTTACAGTCAGAGGAGGAGCCATAAATGTGAGCTGGACCCATCTCTGGGTCCATCTCTTCTCCACAGACCATATGTGACAATGGCAGAAGATGACTGATCTTCCTCCCACACACACCATAACCTCATCTCACTGTCCCACTCTTAAACCTGGAAAATTTCCTCCACCATGGCTGCCCAAGAAAGAGGAAGATCACTGAGTGCTCCCTTGAAAGCTTTGAATTGATCCCAATTCAGTACAGAGGCACTGGATATTTGCCCGCACCACATAGTTCAGCTTGCTGCCTGCCAAGACAAAGTTAAATCAACTGGGGGACATTTAAAACCAATGCATGTTTCAAGTATAGATAAGGCCTGGTCCTGCTGACCTCCATCCAGCTGGCCTGTGCCCAGAGCTAAACCCTCCAAGAGATGCAATTGCCACCTCTCCATTACCTTCGTCATTCCCGAGATTCTTCCCCCCATGAATGTGGCAGGCAGAAACACAAAACACCAGCAGGGTCAAATGTTTCCAAATGCTGTGGAGCACATCTCTCCAACCTCGGGTGGGCCTCCAAAAATTCCACAGATTCTGGGCTGCCCATTCATCAACCTCAATTGAGTTCTCATCCTTGTCGTGCCACATGAAACGTGTGTTGATTTTCATATGGTGTACTAGAGCATATATACAGCTGAATTCCTATGTCACCTTCTGCTCCTTCAGACAAAATAATCTACAAATACCAGGTCTGACCCTGACAAGGGATTTGTTTTGACTGCAGCAGTGCCACTTCTGCATGAATATTCCAGCAAGCAATTGCAAAAGGAATGTAGCAGAGACTAACATTATCAAATATTCCCCTCAAGGAGACTATTAAACAAGCCATCATGTCATCCTTTGCCATTACTGAGTCCAGAGATCTGACATAAGGACTTGGGTCCATCCAGTGTAGGAACCAGTCTGTGCCATGTGATCTCATCTACCTCAAATGTCCAAAGTAATTAGTTATGAAAATCAAGTACACCAAACATTTATAAGCAGCTAAAAAGTGCTTTCCATGGTCTGATCAATTATTAGGGCAGACAGGACAATTACATCATCCGGCTACCAAACAAGAGAGGCCATTATATCTCAGTTTATCAGCTTTACATAACATGACACAGACTGTCATCGTGGTGCAATGCATTGGTGCACAGACCCCAAACAAGTTTTAATAGTAGTTGAAGGCACATGCAATGTGAGTTTATGACATACAGATGCTTTTCTGACAAGCTCTGCCATGAGTGAAAGTGAGATTAACACCAGGTTGGCTCCAGAAGGGGATGGAGAGGGACAGAAAGGGACATTTACACAACAAGATTAAAGGGGAATTCTGTAATGCATTAGTTATTGTGTGTGTCATTTCTCAACTTGATGTCTAATCCCAAATATTCTAATTTTGTGTGGAGAAGAGACAGTACATGAAGAATAAATATATAGCACATAATGTATAGATAACCAGTATTGCAGAGTAAAAGAATTAAAAACCAAGTTTTTCTACAATATATAAAGCCTTTATTCCAAAATCTCTTTAACTTGACATATAATAACCTTTTATTCAACTACAGGTGATGCTTCTAAGTGACTGACTTCGGAGATATTAATTTTCCAACAATTTAATGTTCCTCACAGTTTAAAACACATTTAAAAAAACACTTTAGGGGTTTGTGTCATTTTAAAAGCATTCTCAAACAACCCAGCTTGTAAAAGGATATAAATTTATTATTTCTTTCTGAACAGAATACAGGTTATCAGAATATTGTAATTTACATATTTTTCAAACTCCTTGGAGTAAAAAACCTCCATAATTAATGGGTGAGAATAGGAGAACCAAAAGAAATATCTAGAAAACAAGGAAGCCCTGCTGGAACAGACCCACTGAAACCTGACGTGTCACACAGACCTCAAACAACCACAGCTTTGTCCCAGGATTCTTGATCCAACAAAGAAACTTATAAAAATAGGAAAGGGTACATAAAGAGAAAGATTTCTTTCATGCTATGCAGGTGTCTGAGGGAGATACGTGGTGTTTGGATTAATAATGACACAGCCCTTCTGGTGTGAAGAAGTGACTGAATTGGTACCAATTCTCTCAGCTCATGAAAACCTTGTGGCAAATCTTGCCATGACAAGGAAAGATTGAATGATGGGGACTTTGTGATTTAAGGAACAGCAAATTTCCACCTTGCTTACTTAAGTCTGGGCATTTTCCTTCTGCAGAATGCATGTGGCAGTCTCAGGCCATCCCTGAAATACAGGTACAAGACCTGGCTCCAAACTTTTCAGCAAACATCTGTCAAAACAATCCTGGGGACTGCTTCCCATGTAGCTGCAGACAGGATCCACATAAATGTAGTTTCTGAGCACAGGTGTACGTTAGATATTAGGAAGAAATTCTTCCTGTGAGGATGGTGAGGCACTGGCACAGATTGCCCAGAGAAATTGTGGATGCCCCATCCCTGGAAGTGTCCAAGACCAGGCTTGGATGGGGCTTGGAGCAACCTGGTCTAGTGGAAGGTGTCCCTGCACAAAGAATCATAGAATCAGAGAATGGTTTGGGTTGGAAGGGACCTCAAAGGTGATTTAATCCCCTGCCATGGGCAGGGACACCTTCAGATGTCCACAGGTTCCTCGAAGTCCCAGCCTGGCCTTGAACCACAGCAGGGGGGTTCTAGATGATCTTGAAAATCCCTTCCAACCCAAACAATTCTGCAATTCTATGTTTATAAACTGCTTTGTGACACAAATCAGATTCAGATGTCCCTTTCTAGGAATGAGGATTCACAAAGCACATTAAAGAACACTGTCTCTCCCCACAGGAGATTATGACTACAGCAAGGGCTTATGTAAACACAGCTTTTCACACACCACACCTCCCAAAAGTGCCAACAAGATCCCATCATCCTCCTGCTTTTCACACATTACTCAGTTTCAGTGCTGAAAGCAGGGCCCAGGACTTGGAGCCTGCCCAGAACAAAGCCACCCTGATACTGTTATGTTTTGCTGCTCCAAACAACAGACTTTAACTCAGCATCGATGCAATGCTGTAATCGCACTGTGAGATGCAAGACCACAAACAACAGGCACAGGAAAAATCTTTCCAATCCTGCAGATGTATCTCCAGATCTACAAAGCCACTCTTATTCCACACCGGAGAAAAAAAAAACAACTCCTTTTGAAGAGTTTTGATGCCACAAGGACTCTAATCCATATCTGATTCAGTGACTGGAATCTCAGGGCTTGCCTGTGCTGTATGCTGCTTCCGAAATGAGAGGCAGCATATCCATGTCAGTGTGATTCCCAGATTAATGACTGCTTCTTAAGGAGGACTATTCCTGGCCAAGGCAGGCATATGGTGCTGGGAACCCCAGTGCTGTGCTGGATACGTGCACAGGCATATGTGGGTGCTAGGATGCCTCTGCTTCAGGCAGCACCGTGCACTAGCCATGGTATTTTTCCCACAAACCAGTTTACGATCCAGACCAGAACACGATTCACCGCTTTAAGGAGAGTGCAGATCTCTCTCCTGCTTTTTCTCTCTCCCTTTCAGAGATTTTGGACTCAAAATTGATGCTAACAAACCAGATCTGAATGCTACAGTGAATATTACTGTGAATATTTCAGTTTCTCTCTACAGATAACCTATACTGTGAACCTTCAATTTTATTGTATCTTACAGCCCCAAAAGTAGTCACCTATGGCTGTGTGAGGAGAGAATCTCCATTGCAAGGAGCTGTATAACAAAATAGACCAGAAAAGCAATTTCCTTCTTGTTCACAGGAAAGCTCATTAATTGCACACAACCCTTTGGGTCATGGGCACACACACTTGGTTTACTGGAATTATTTCAAGGATTTAGCCCTAGATAGGGACAACTGAGCCCTTCCCAGACAGTCAGGGATGGCCAGTGAAGCCTTGGGCAGTACCAGTCACGGGGACCCTCCTGGGGCTGGTGACCCTCCTGTGCTCACCTCCCCAGTGACAGCTCTGAGCTCTGTATTGCCCTCCCTTCACTCAAACACAGATTTCAGCAGCCAAGAGTCACCTCCCATCTCTCCCTCGCACAGGCACAGGAGTCACCAGAGGTAACCAAATGAATTCTAAATCCAGGGGGAAGAAGAGCAACAGAGAAATGGGATATGTTTCCTGGGTGTGCTGTGCACTGAGTGCATCTCCAGACACACAGGCCCTGCAGCATGTGGACAGATCGCAGCCAGATTTTTGTGGCAGCTCCTTTGGGAGCAGAAGCTTCTATTTGTGAAGAGATCACAAAGGCTGGGAGTGATTTTAACCTAGAAAGGACACATATAAAAACACGAACCTGCTACCATTGCAGTAACTAGGTGCTTTATCTTTAATTTTAAAGAATTTAAAAGACTGTAAACTGAGAGCTTGGCAGTTAAGAAAGAATATTAACTCTGTGGTGAATCCTGACCTAATGCTCCTGTTCTCCCCTCCTCCTAGAGTGATGGAGAATTTTTTGCTAAATTAAAAAGGCACATAATTTGGAAGTCACAAGAAGAAAGCTGTTATTTTTTTCTTTTTTAGCACTCTGCAGACACCCTGTGGAATTAGCTATTGCAGCAGGTCAACAAGTCAAACAGTTTGTAAGGACTCAAACAGACTCAGAGAGTCTTATGAAAACAGACAATCACTGGGAGGAGCACAACATCCAGCTAAAGGAGACAGGGAGAAAATCAAGCTGCCTTCTTCAGACCCAGCTTGTCGGCCAATCTTACCTGCAGGGAAGGTGAAGGAATGGCCACTAATGCAACAGCACAGGAGGAACAGCCTCAGAGAAGGGTGAGGCACCTATTACAAAGTGCTGCTAAATCTCACCCACTGCGTCTGTTCTGCTCTCCCTCCTCGGGATGCTGAAATAACTCTCCCCATCAGCTCCTGCTCTCAGCCTCATGGGCTGACAGAGCTCTTTAGGAGACAGAAATCTTATCTGTGGGAAATATTTTCAGACACAAAAAAACAAATCAAGTTACATTTGGAAGGACCAAATGAATTGTTTCCACACATCACATAAGGCTGCCTCTACATTAGCATTTTGCTTCAGAACAGGAGTGGGATTTTGAAGTAAATCTCCCAGTCATCAATTTACCATGCATTGGCTCCGTTTGCAGAGCTGTTTTGATGCCCATGAACTAGATTCCTTTTGGAGGAAATTAAACCAGAAGCTCCACTCCAAATGTGCAGCAAATGTGCTCCAAACCCTGAGGCAGACACAAGACATAATGACCAAGTGGATGTCTCACCCTCCAGACAGCTTTGGATCCCATGTATGATGGAGACATTTGGTCCATGGGACCAGATTAGGTCTAGGCAGAAATAAAACTCCCAAACTTCATGTAGGACAGCAGAAGTGCCCCAGCACAACCTGCTCCAAACCATTCTTGCACCTCTACTCCCCTGGTTTGCTTGTTGATCCTACATAACCTACAAATTAGGGGTAGGTCTACATATAAAGCTTCCCCCACCTAGCCAAAAGAAGAGAAATCCAAGCACACAGAAGGGTCTCAGGCATCCCAGGGTAAATAATGAAGGTAAATAGGGGCAATTCCTGCCTGGACAGGAAATGTCAGTCTGTGTCCATCAAGAAGTGATGGGGTGACACCCCAGGCATTTTCTGCAGGTCAAAGCCATGCTCAGACTCCAGTCCTTTGTGTTCCCTTCTGAAGGAAATCTCACAGAGCTGAGTCACAAACCCCACGAACATGCTATCAGATAACAAACACATTAATGAAAGACAGCTCCAGATAGAAATTTAAGACACTTTATTTCAACACTGGATGTAGGAGAACTATGCCAACTCTGAGCTCCCTCTTTGCTTTTTTGAATAGAGAAGCCCAAGTCCATGTGAAAAATAAATTTACTTATTAACGAAAATATTTCCTATGTCTGCTCAGTATATTTAGGCCTTCGTTCTTGCATTCCTTTGGATTATTTCAAAACTTTGAAGAGAAGACAAATGTTAAAAGTAAAAATATATTTTTCATTTTTTTAAGATCCAACAGCCAACTAAATGTTAATCTAACATATTTTTCTAGACTCAGGTCAAATCCATCATCTTTAATCCTTGGGGATCGTCATCCTCTGATTTTTGTCACTCAGCTTCCAAATCTTTTTACTTAAGAGAATTTAAACATTCCTTCAAAGTAGTTAAAGAATATAGTTTTCTTTTCTTTTCTTTTCTTTTCTTTTCTTTTCTTTTCTTTTCTTTTCTTTTCTTTTCTCTTTTCTTTTCCTTTTTTTCTTTTTTCTTTTCTTTTTTCCTTCTTCTTCTTCTATCAGGACTTGCCAGCAAGTCCTGATAGAAGAAGAAGCAACTTACCTGTTGCTTATGCTTTACTTATTTGCTGGAAATAGTGCCAATCGTACAGATGTTTGTAGGCAGGATGGAACTTTAATGGTTTTGATCAGTCAAATCAATTTAAAAGGTGCCAGGGGGTTTGTGGACTTGGTGTAATGGTACTTTCTTCAGATACACTGTGGATAAATATTAAAGAAATGGGTATCTCCTGTTTGCTTACCTTTTCCTACCCAATTGTAACAATTCAAAAGCAAGCTGCATCTTGAAATCAAGCCATATTTTCACCCTGTTCTAGTCAAGGAAAAGATCTGCTGCTATCAGTTCTGCTGTGAGTTTGAGGTCAATCCACGGCCTGCACAACAAATCCAGAGCAAAATGATGGAGGTGGTTTTCCAGCATCAGAGCTAAATTAGCACTGCATTCCTCTATCTCCAAAGCTTCACAACCTGAGCTAGTCTAGGTTTGGACCAGAACCCTGGGGAAAGCTTAATTTTCAGAACTCTGAGGTGTTCAGAACTGAGGTTCCAAACTCTGGCTCTTCTCTAATGAGAAACAGTTTGTTCATCTCTTCACACACCAAGGGACTATTGCTCAGCTTGACCCCCCTCCAACTTTATGATTGGAAGGAGTATGATACACAGGAAGCAAAATCTCCAGACTGAAACACTGCCAGAAAATTCCCCCACTGAGTGTAAAAATGAGAGACAAAATTGGATCTCAACCAATTTAAAGTTTTAGGAAAAGAATAGATTTTGGCCTAGCATATCAGTGCAACATTATCCCACTGATTCACACTGGCAGCTTGACCAGGTTGCTCTCATTAGTTGCAGCATAACCATATAAAAATCTGAATATTGTTCCAAGGCAAAAAAAGAAGTCAATGGAGGGGAACAACTGTGTTTGCAAGAGACCCTGCTGGTCTCTATGTACTGACTAGTCTATAAAGTCATCCCTGAGTGATGGATGGGTGCCACAACTCTTTCTTATTCCTGAGGTGACCTTTCTTGAGACAGCAGTGTTACACCAATGTGTGTGTGGGAAGAGATGGTCCCACCCCTGCCCATCCTACAGGCAGTGCAGCTGCTGGCCACGGCTTTCCAATGCTGGCACTCGTGCCCTCTTTTCCACTCTGGGTTGGCAACATTCCTCTTTCCTTTTGGGATGCTTGAATCCCACCAAACTGGGGTCCTGTAAGCAGTTCCACCCCTGATCAGTGAAAGCAGCGTCCTTTTCTCAGGACTTGTCTCCCTCTCAGTTTCCCTCAGTACTGCAGCATGCCTGGGTAGATCGTACACAGCACCCAAGTGCATTTTAAATAACCTGGGTGTGGGTCCCTTCTGCAGAGCTCTAAGCCCATCTCTGCACTGTCAGAGGAAGCCACCTCTGCACTGTATCATGCCTGCATTGAGTTGCCACTGTGGTTTTCTCTGAGAGATTAAGCAGAGATTTATTTCTCCACTTCAAGTGGGTTTTTTCTGTTTTTTTATGCTGCCACCAAGCTCGGATTTCAAACTTGAGCTTGATTGGGCTTTAATGGATTTCCTACACAGCATGGCCGTTGAGCACCTCCCACGTGCTTCTGGAGTGACTTTGCTGCACAGGGATAAAAAGCGCTTAAATGGTAGATGGTGCTGTTACCCACCAAGGTCTGGTTCTAAACCACGTCACAAAATTCATCCAGCACTGCTCTCCCTGATAGCACAGCTTGCAGGAGCTGGCATCCATCTTTTCAGCTCAGGTTAATCAGCACCAGAAAATGTTGTACCTTAGGCAGTATTTATTCATTTGTTACAGGGCTCAAGCAGGGAGAAACTCAGCCTGTCAGGCTGCCTACCAAGAGTGCCTGCTTTGGACTGGAAGTAAATAGAAACACAAAGAAAATCAGCCCTTGGTCAATCTCCATCCAAGAGGCAGCTTTGCAACCTTTTCTCCAGAGAAATGAGAAATGGAAAAGAGAACCCACAGCAAAACTCAGCTGAGACAGGGATGCAGCAGTGTGAGAAAGGCAGGAGTTTGCATAATATCCTGGATATCTGGACTCAAACCTGGGCTGATTTTGCCTGATCAGAGATCCACAAGAGGATCAGCTTAGTCTGACAGCCAGCAACAATTCTGGCACAGCAGAACAGCAGGGCTGGTCAAGAGGAGTCTGGGACTGAGGAGTGCCACTAGATGACACGAAGAACCCACCACACCAGGAGACTGAGCTGGCATCAGCAGTGACAGCGCTTCAGAGCTCTGGGGCAGTAGTGCTGTGGGTCAGAGATGGGTGCTGTGCTGACCCAGGGCTGGCACAGCCTCTGCTTTCCACATCACACTCTGAATCAACAAGTAACACCCTAGACCACAACTTGCCCTTTGCAGATAACCTGTATATGACAGCAAACTAGCAGCTTACATTTTTTTTCCTAAAAGAAGAATCTAAACAGTCCCTATGGATATTTTGATTATCACAGGTCTTCCAGAGCTGTGAAGAAATTGAAATTTCCCCTTTAGTGTTTGCCCATTGCCTCTTCAATAGATACAAGCTTCACCAAGCACCCACACTAAATCTGCCAACACTTATTTTCCACCATCTGCATAGTAATTGCACTAGGAGCTGAGTTTAATATCCTTAAATTTCCATTTTGACATGCTGGAGAGTTCCTGGTGCACAAAGTGCAAGGGGATATTTAGTCTCAGATTATTGACCTGGAATGAAGAAATCCAAGTACCAGTTTTCCTCTCCTTTCTTCCCTCACTTCAGTGGCTTCATCAATTAAATGTTCCCTATCTCTAGAGCAGAGACAGCTCTCCTATCACCCTATTCTTATTTGCTTAGAGGGTCTCCTTCCAGCTGTATCCTATGGAGTTTGTTGCATGATGATCTGTAGTGGTTGTTTTCCCTCTTCCTTCACTTTGCCCCAAACTGTGATTTTCTGACAAATTCCTCTGTTTTCAGGCAGGCTCTCTGTAATCCCCTACATCAAACTACCAGGGAGCAGCTGGTCTGTGAGATGAACTTCTCAGCTGCCTCTAAGGAGCCTCAGGCCTCAGTCTGTCTATGCCCCCAGTAATCTGAATGAAACAGCAATTTCTGCAACTCAAACCTATTCCATCTGTACTTAAAAAGTGGACTGTTTTCTCAGTGGAACCCTCCTTCTGCTTCCACCCAAAGGAAGCACTCTTGGAGGCTGTGAAACAGGCTGATTTGCTTGTGGAGGTGGGGAGGCCCTGCTATAGATCACTGACTGGTAAAGACCTTGTTCCTTCATTCCTGTGGGCTGTCTATTAAAAAATGATGCTACCTAGCCTTATGTCACTTAGGACTGAATGCAAAACTCATCTCTTTGACTGTGCACTCCTAAAATACCCTACCAATGCCCACACAGCCCCTCAAGTGTTGAGACTGGAATAGAAATCCCTCTGAACCCTGTGCACACAGCCTTGGAGGCAGGGAGGAATGCAGGGACTGATTTGAAACCTTCAGAGAAACTGAGATACATAAAGCCACACTAACACGAAATAAGAATGTAGATTTAGTTTCAAGCAAATAGAAATATGCCTTGAAGTGTCTTAAGCACATAAGAAACTGTATTAGTTAGTGGAAAAGCCCTAAAGCCCAGTTTAAAGTTCAGCAGTATAACTTTTTACAACATTAACTAAACTCTAGACATAACATAAACATAGCATAGTGTTGTTAGATAGAAAGATAGGCCATGATAAACTGTGTGTGCAAATTCTCTGTAACAAGTGACAACTGCTGTCGTACATCTGTGTTAGGCCAGGATAGGTGCAAAAGAATTACAACAGAATCGTGTTGGTAGCTGATTGGATAATTAATGAATGTATTGTACTGGGACTGCTGTCAGAGGCAGCTGCCTTGGACCACACCGCTCTCTTCGGCCGCTCTTTGCTCCTGCTTTAGCACAAGGGCACAGACTGTAACTTCCCACCCGTGTGGGACTGACTGCGCTATGCAATAAATAACTTTACTACAAACAGGGACTCTCATCTCTCCGACCGACCCATTACAACCTCGACCCTCAAGAACACCTCTGTCCCCATGGAGCTTCCTCAGACCTCCCTTTCTGTAACTCCTGGTATTTTAGGATCAGGTGTCTTGATCTCAGGTTTATCCTGCCATCCCTACTCATTCACTCAGAAATTCAAAACCTTCAACAACACAAACAACACCCCACCCTGGAGTACCCTGAGATAAAACCTTATTGTATGAGAGGATAAACAGTCCAGGGGAGGTGGTAAGTCAGGGAACTGATTCAGCCCCACCACCTCAGTGCAAGTCAGCATCTCGTTAACCTTTGCAGGGCAGGCGTGTCTGAGCCTGCCCTGCACCGCTGGCCAGCCGCTGCTGGGAACTCAGACATGCTTTTTCCATCCAGCAAACACAAGAGCATAAATTTGCAGGCAGCAATCTGGATGACAGCAAAGCACTGCCAGCTCACCCGTGTCCATACAGTGACTCCTCCAAAGGCATCACCTTGCTGAGGGTGGAGCAGAGTTCTGCTCACAGCTCGTTTTTAGAGTCAGGTGAGGCTGCCTCAACACGAGTGTGTGTGCAAGCACATGGGTACTATAAAAATACCTGTCTGAATAGGTCCCAGGTAGGGTTTGGCTCTGTTTTACACTATGGAAAAGCAAGCTGCTGATCAATGTACTCCTCAAGCTACCCCAGTGGAAATGGTGCAGCTCAGACACAACGGAGAAAATTATTCCTTAGGGTTGGATCTTCTTGAATGTGCCTGGAGCTGGGCTGGAATGGGGGATCAGAGTCACAAAAGGCTCCAGCTATGTCATGAAGGGGGAGAAGCTGCACCAAGCACAAGGATGCTCCCACAGCCAATGTCCTGCAGCACCAGTGGGGAGCCACAGACTTTTGGTGGGTATGCTCTGTGTGGGTGTCAGCAGATATCCCTCAGGAAAAATTCCCTTCTAGGTGAAATCTGCAGCACAGGCTCAATCACAGAGGAGTAATTTGGCCTTGGACAGGAGAATAGATGGAAAGCTGCCCTGCTTTTCAAAGTTGAGGTCAACACAAGGCTTTTCAAAATGCGTATTTTCTCCTAAAGTGAGAACTTTTTTTTTCTTTTCTAAGCATGGTGAATTCATCTTTAGTGCAAACATCAAACCTTGCAGCCCTGAGAACAAATGAGCCTGTACTATGTAGCACAGTTGCTTTTTATGACTTTATTTTTAGTAGCATGCAATGACACAAAAGCATTTAGTTAAAACAAAACAGTATTTAGTGTGAAAATAAGCCATGAAATACACTACAGGGCTTATATTTTGTTTAAGATTTACTAAATATATGGGGAAGACAAAAGCTTTGGAGGATCTTCCATTAATACAAAATGTTATTTGCTCTTTGTCAAGGGAGAACTCTCACTTTGTGTTTTAAAACATGACATTATCCATAAAAATATGAATACTTCCTAGATTTTCTGAAAGTTTAATAGCTAGTAACATGTTATTAAAAATATCAAGCCTCCCACTTTAAAAATTCTGCTGTAACTTTTAATATGAGGAATCAGATAAACATAACACCCAAAGAAGAAAATTCAAATCTAGTTTGGAGAACCAATTAGCAAAAGCAATGAGGAGCAGATACCAAAACTGACGTGAAACAGAAACTGAAACAGGTTTCTCAAGCGCTCGAGCTGACACAAGTGCATAAGTATAGAAATATGGTGAAAAAAAGAAAAAAAGCAGTTTAAAAATATTTTGGTTTCCTTAACATTGAAAATTATCATTAATGCAAGCTACATATTTTTGCCTACCCATCACATTGTGCAGTGGCTATGAATAGTAAATGTGTAGAAACGTTGTAATTTTGGGGTAAGAGGAGACCTTACTAACAGTTAAGTTTATCCCACTGAAAATTTATTGCAATTCCTAACCTGCCTAAACCAGAATTAACTTTCCAAATTCACACAAGCCCTGGAATCCACTTTTACGATCCAATCCTCAGAAGCCCCCTTTTGTTTTTGCAGGTAATGTAAGATTTTTCAGAGATGTAAAGAAAGCATATCCAGAGGAGCAGCTGAACATTCAGGCTCTCATCTTCCCTACACTTTTGCCCTCTCTATCAAGTTATGCAGATACTCGGCTGCACATATAACCCTGTGGCAGGAATAAATGCTGCTCCTGCCTTTACACAAATTGGAGATGAAGTGCCCCTGACTAACGCCTCTGCTGCTGCTCTAGGAAGACAGAGAAAGGGATTATTCAGAGGTTTCCTCTTTTCCTCATCTGTATGCATGTTGCATAATGTGTAGTACTTTAACATCAGGACCAAAATTTTTATTATGCAAACTTATTGTGACTATCAAGTCCTCACTGAGCATTAACAAGCTCTGAAAGATACTATTAAATGTGTCACTTTAACTTCAAATTGAAGCCTATGTATTTTTAATTAATAAGTAGAAGTGTGTGAGTGTAGCAGATGATGCCATTAACCATCTTACCAGGTTAGGGGATGGCAGGAGTTCTTCCCCAGCACTGGCTGGGAGAGCATATCCTCCTTTTATAAACTTGAAAGCCATTGTACATCCATGTGCATAGCAAAACCCAGGCTGCAGCTCTAGAGCAGAGGGCACACGTAATTAGACCTTTTGTTTCATCTGTGTCTGTGATCTCCACCTCCTCAGCACCACGATTTTGCCCTTTTCCTCTCCCGTTCCCATCTGCAGCTGGAATCAAAGGGTGTGTGTAGGAGGGGTGGTGTGGGCAGGATTTCGAGGGGATGGTAAGATGCTTCAGCTGGCTGATACATAGGAACAAATAAGCCACTGGAAGGCTCCCAAAGCCTGCAGAGCATGGTCAGAACATGGACAGGAGCTGGGGGAAGAAGCATTCTCTCACTGGTTGCAGCTTTCCACCCTCTGAGCCAGTCCCTCACCACGGACACATGGGAGCAGGCCTGCCTGATGGGCAGGAGAACACTTACAGGAGGCACAGATTCAGTTTCTAATCTTCACATACTATGGAAATTCACCTTCCTTCCCATGGTAATTTGTTTTAACTAGAGTTGGCTCTGACACAGATGCTTGTCATCCCTTGGTCCCGTAAAAAGGGATGGGATATTCAGGACCCTTCTTCAGGGAAACCCTGAACTCCTTAAAACCCTCCTGGAATTCGTCAAAAATTACCACGGGTACCAATGCCTCGGGCACTATACCCAGCACCTGGACTTCCTCAGCTCTTAAAGAGGAGGAAGGGGAACTGAAGAAAAGCAAAGTGATGGTTATCTTTAATAACAAGCTGTTGCTGAAAGGTGGAATAAGCTGATTACAGTGCAGCCTGGGTGTAATTTTAAATAATTGACATGGCACTCAGAACTCATATCAGGATGCTTTTTCACTGTTCATGCATCAAAAGGAATTAAATACATTAAATAAACGTATTGGAGGGGTGAAGTATATCAAGCTGGTAAATGGATACAATCTGATATTATGCAAATTCAGATCAAGTAGCAGGAGATGATTTTGCCTGCATTGCCTCTAGCTAAAAGAGCAGTGGAAGGACGTTGTACCTACTCCTTCCTGCCTTTGCTATTGGGCTTTGTTTTCTGTATCTCAGATCCTGCTGCCATTCAGACCTAGACCAGCACCCAAAATAAGGGGGAATTTGCTCTTTGCTCTGATCCCAATAACCCTGGCACCTGGTTGTTCTGGGTCACGTGTGCTCCTTTTAAATAGGGTCCTGGGTGCCATTTGATCTATGTCACATATAAAACCAGGAAAGAGGAAGATCCCAAGAGCCTTAACTGAAAACAGAAAGTACCACTTTCTAAACTCTCGTGGATTGCAGACCATTGAATTCAGCCCTGGTATTTCTGTTGAGTATAAGAATTTTTGCCTCTCAAAGCTGTCCAGGCATCTGGTCTGGGAACTGAAGAGATTTTCGGGTGAAGAAACTACAGCTTCCCTTGTTAGTTCATTCCAGTGGTTAATTTTCCTCATTATCAAATCATATGTAGGTAACATTTCTGCCAACTTTAGTGTGAGATTGCCTTTAACAGTCTGTATGAGAACACTTCATATGCTCTTGTGCTGCTCTGTGTGTATTTGTATGTCTGTGTTGTCTCTTCCCATTTTTTAAGGTATTTAAGCAAAGAAATCTTAGGTAAGACACTGGTTGAGGGATGAAGGTATCTCCCTAAGTTTAATGTAGAAAAGGGAATCTAACCCAGAGAAAGACCCCAGAAATTCAATGTCTTAAATATCCATTCTGGAAAAGGTGGTAAATTTTAAGGGTATCTTTTCCCTGGCAAGATGAGCAGGAATTTAAGTCAGTCTCTTATGGTCCCATTGGTTTAAGCATCCGTATCTTGTGCCTGTACAGTTAGCAAAGCCAAACTGTTCTGCTGAATTTTTATAATCTAGCAGACCACTCCAACATAGTCATGGTCCATTGCTCTAATCTAACATGTCACCAATTTCACCAGCTGGCAAACCCAGCAACAGTGGTTTTGTCTGCTTTATAGATAACGAGCATCTTAATAGGTAACAATTAAATATTCATTTAGGAACTGATGGAAATCAAGTCACTGGGGATTCTGCCTTCTAAAAAGCTCTATTCCACCAATAATTGCCTCACCCATGTAAAAGGTCGGTGTGTCCAAATTAAGGCTCTAATCCTGGTTGCCTCAACAGCTGGTAGAATTTCTGCCTCTATATTTCTCTCTTCCTCCACATCCCTGTCCAGGGTTATTCACAGTAGGAAATGTTAAGGATAACACCAGAAGTTCACTCTGTCCAGCCATAAAGAAAAACACTGATTGACAACCAAAGAGGGGAAGAAAAACACAAATTAAAAAAGGACTGAAGCAAGAGGACACTTGGGGGGCTTGAGGGGGCATTGTCTTACAATGAATTTCATTTACTCCAGCTATAGAAATAAAATTCCCAATGCACTGTCACTTCATCTCCAGTTCATTAAATTCTTCTCTGATGGGCAGTTAGTTGCAAAGGATCTCTTTCATGGCACGAGGTGGGTGAGAAAGAGCTTCTTTGTCTTCAGAAAGAAACCATCTCTGCTTTTGAACTACTTCCTTCAACACTGATAAAAAAGGCCTTTCATCCTCCTTTCAGTGCATCCATCTTAAGCTGGAGTCAGTCAGCTTTTCAAAGTTAGCACAACTTGATCAAAACTGAGTTTGCCTTGGAAACTGCACGTTAACTAGAATGTGATGTTCGATTAAGGAAGAACAGGAAAAGTACAATGAGAAAAGTTCTCTGGCTCTTTAAATATCTCCTGTAGGAAGCATTCAGGCACTACCTCATCTTTTCTGCAACTCAAACAGGAGGCAAAGACAATAGAGTGTAGCTCTTTTTTAATAACCTGGGAGGGATATGCCAACTCAGATGCTCTTCCACAAGGAGTCTGACTGATTTTCTGAGTTCTCCATGGGAGTAAAACTAGTGCTGGAAGCTGCTAGAGGAAACTAAGGATGCAAGAATTCTGCTTATCCTGCACCTCTGTGGTAAAAACACATGTTTTCCCCACGGCACTTTTACCCTCCAGCCTGACTAAAAGTATGGTGGCACAAAATACACCAGCTAGAGAACTAAGAAATTATTTTGGCTATTGTATCTGAGCAGGTGTTGGCTTGTGAATTCAGCTTAGTAAGGTAAATGGATGCAAATATGGATGATCTGGGGAGAAGCGGCTCAGCTCATGGAAAACAATCATTTTGGGAGACCAAAGTATTTACATATAGATTACCAAACAGTAAATAATTTTTGGATGCTTCCATCTTGGCTATAAACAGCCTGAATTCTCTGACAACATTTTAAAATAATTCAACCACTGAGACATCTGTAAAGTCACAACTATTATGACAGAAAAATCAAGTTCATAACATATTTCTGCTATTACATTCTGGAACTGATGTCCTGAAACATCTCACCCCATTACATTGAACAACTAGCAAAATTTATCCTGGTCTCCATCTCTTCTTTAGAATATTTTATTGTAGACACTGAAAAAATACTAGAGATAGAATAGAGATTCTGACTTGCAGAAACACAAGTGACTGCAATCCAGTGTTGCAATATCAAATTATAAGTATAATAGCATGGGTATTTCAACTCATAAAGCAATTTCTTGATAATCCTCCAGAGAATCTGTAGCAAAATTAAGTCCCATAAGTTCTCTTAGAGGGGCTGGTTATATTGCTGCTGCAGGAGTTCATGTGTTTCAGACCTCAGTGACTCTTTTTAGCCCTGCTGCCCGTGATGTGCTTTTTAAGACAAATATTCCACAGAAGGAGCTAAGCCAATTTCCTGTACTTTAGAGGCAATTTGCTAACCCTTTCTTTAAGAACGGTTAGCACATATATTTAGTGATAAGGAAATCTCTTCAGTGCCCAAGCTATAATTTTATTGAATATTCCACTGTAGGTTACACACACTTACGAGAATGAAAATAATCATGTAATTAAGCTTGCCACCTAAATTATCATGTGTTTTTCTTATTTATGTGGCCAATTCCTGCACTGGAAAGTGATTCTCAAATCACAGTCTACAGAGAAATGCTGAAATCACAATTTCTACACTACTAGGTCTAAAATGCTCTATCTCAGAAATGCTTTGAAGTTCTTCAACCCAGGCAGGGGTTTCCAAAGGAGTGAGGAGCATTGCATCTTCAGGTGACTGCAGTGGTTCAGGGCACCCTTGCCAGGAGGGGCCAGTCTGACAGCTGGAGTGAGCAGAGATACCTGCTCCAGTTCCCTTTATTTGGGAGAATTGTCCTAGCAGATAAAATACACACAGTGAGAAGGAGAGAGAAATCCCCTTCTCCACAGAGACGCCCTGGTGTCACCTCTGTTTCAGAGAAAAATACAGATATTAGAGGTATGTCTGTGCTGAAAACATGAGGCAGCTCCCCAGGAGACTCCCCACGGCAAACTGGTGCTGCCTTTCCATCCTCCTGGCTCCTTTTGGGTGCCACAGTATGAGGAGGTTATAAAGCTGTTAGAGAGTGTCAAAGGAGGGCTATGAAGATGGTGGAGGATGTGGTGGAGAGGGGGCTGAGGGCACTGGAGAAGAGCAGAGTGAGGGCAGAGCTCACCGCGGGCTGCAGCTTCGCTGGGGAGGCAGCTCCCATCTCTGCTCTCTGCCACCAGGACAGGAGCCGAGGGAACGGCTGGAGCTGGGTCAGGGGAACCTTAGGATGGGCACTGGGAAAAGGTTCTTCAGCCAGAGCGTGGTGAGCACTGAACAGGCAGTGGTCACCACACCGAGCCTGACAGAGCTCAAGATGTATTTGGACAACGCCCTCGGGCATACGGTGGGATTTGGGGTGGTCCTGTGCAGGGCGGGGCTCCACGATCCTGTGTGTCCCTGCGAGCTGGGGGTGTGCTGCGATCCCGTCCCCGCGGCTCCCGCCGCTCCCGGAGCGGAGCTGTGTGCCCGCCGCCGATCGCTGCCGGGACACGGGCATGCGCTGGCGGCGAGTGCCATCTTGTGGGGACCGAGCCACGGAGCGGCGACACGGACAGCCCCGCGATGCTGCGGGCACCCGGGACGCCGCTGCTGCCATTCCAGCGCCAATTCCCCATCCTCGGAGGCTGAGCCGCGTGGCTTTCTCCCACTCCGTCAGCCACGCAGACTCTCGCAGGCATTAAAACAGACAAGGAACAGCCCACTCGGAGTTCAGGCAGGTGAAGGTGTTGTGTGTCTTTTAGATAAAGGTACCTCATCTCCCAAAAAATGTGGGCACATCGCATCAGCTGTTCCTCGGAGTTCAGCCTGTACCAAGGTCTTGTGCCAGCACATTTCAAGGCAATCCTTAATTTGGAGTGTAAATTCTCCATCCTGAAAAAAAAAAAAAAAGAAAAGCATTCATATTTTAAATTTACACACAGTTAGAGAAGTAAATTCTAAATCTTTGCATGACTGGGGCCAAGGAAAACCAACCTGCTATTATTTTTTCTTTTCTACTAGCTGTCACACTTCACTGACTTCAGCAAGTAAAGGTGAGAGAAATCATTCAGTGGCATAATTCAAGTATATTTTGCTCATTTTTACTCCCAGCTGCAATTGTCTGTGCTCTGTGGTTTGCAAAACCCTCCATGCAGAGTGCCCAAGGAATTCTTAGAGCAATTTCCTCATGTAAGACAGGTCAACTTGAATAAGCAGAGCTGAGCAAAGTGACATTCCAAAAATCATGAAATGAGCCATTGGAACAGCTGACACAAAGCAGGTTACTGTCATAATCATGCAATGTGTTCCTGTCTACCCTCTATAACATCTCAAACAAATTCTGCCATCACAGAGAAACCTCGTGGATGCAAATGGGGACAGGATTTGGCCAGCTCACACTCTGTAGCATTTGTAGATCTCATTTCATAGACTATTTAGCTGCAATTATCCTTCAGTGCTGAGCCAAATGCACATCTGATAAAAGCCACTCTGGGTAACATCCATAAACATGACAGAAAGGGATCAGCTTTAATGTCTTTTTAATAGATGCAGGTCATCTTCCAGCAACACTCATACCAGGCTATCAGCTCCAGAGGCCTGCTCTTTCTTTCAGGCTCTTTCCCAGTTTGGTTTCAATAAGCTGAGGTACTCTTTCCTTTGCTTTTTCAAGCCCTTAAGAGCTCAGTAAAACCACATGTCTGCTGTGGCTCTCCTGCTGTAACCCACCACCCCTGTCACTATCCACTCTAACTCCTTCACCTCCCAGCAACTCCTCAGCCTTCATCTCCTCTCCTCCTGTCATTCTTGGCCAGCTTGAGCTCCTTACTCGGCTGCTTCAGCCCAGTTAGAAACAAGAAGAATTAGTCTGGCTTCTGGTAAGGCTAAATTTGGCCTCGTATCCCTTAACCAGCCACATTTAGAGCCCTCCTACTTCCCACATTATTCCAGGGAAATCCCGACCCTGCTGTTTGCCTAAACCTCCAAGGAGGTGGGTTTCATCCCAGTTCTAAGGATTTTGATGTAATTTGCCAGCACTGAGGGGGTCCATTTTCCTGGCTAGACCTGTCAATCTCATCACTGTCTACTTGGAGTACTACCCAAGAGCACCAGGAGACAATGGAGACAGCTTGCAAGCCTGCTCTATTTTTAATTCAAACCATTTTAATTCCCCCTTCCCCTCATCCTTTTGGAAGGCACTGGTCCCACGCCACTGCTGCTTTGGGCTGTTTGTGGTTTCCTCTGAAAGGCTGTTGTGCTGAACAAGCCCACTATGTTCATTCTATAGGTGCTCTGCTGCTTTCCCAGCAGACAGACATTCACTGGAGCAATTCTCCCATACACACCAGCTATGAGCTAGTTTGCCATTCTCTGTGGGGAAAATAAGACATTGCAAAATCAGGACAGCATGTGAAAAAGGAGTCTAAGAACCTCATCCTCCCTGCAGCTTCTTCCCAGTAGGGAGAGTTAGCCTGGGAACGCACAAAACGTAATGGAGAAATAAAATGCTTTCTAATGCATGACTGGAATAAAGCAGCACGACACGGTTAGCTGGGCGTTGCATCCTGATCAGTCAGATGGCAAAGACATCATGCTTCACTTAGCCCCAAAGCACCCTCTGTGTGACAAGTATGAAAAGAGGTGTCGGAGGGAGAGGAAGAGAAGGCTGCTTCGGGTCCAAAAGACCCTTTTGCCCCTGCTGCACTCACAAAAGGAGTCCTGAATAGGAGCCCAAATGAGCCCAGGGAATATTCATACGATCTTAATTTACCATGACTGCTGCCTACCAGCTCCAGATAAGTTGGATTAATAAACTGCCTTTCACTTGTGACACCTCAGCATGAATTTTGCATTAGACTGAATTCAGTAAAGTTCACAACTGACATGCTTGCTTTTATGACAATCCTTTTCAATTGTTTTTTGCACTGGGATGTCATAAAGATGTTTGAGCTCTTTTTTTTTCTGATGAGGAACTGTCTTTTATCTTGAAAAAGAGCTTTTATAACCCACTCATGCTGATAGCACTCTTGAATTAAGCTGGAAGGCAAAGCCCCCAGTCTGTTTATACTATTAACAAGACAGGATTTTTCAGTGTCAATGAAAGCAGTGACGTGCTTGCTTCAGGGCTGGTCTTGTCACAGCAAAAAAAATTCAATGCAATGGGGGTGGGGATGATTAAAACACAAAGAGGACACAATGTGTGATAAGATCAGCAGAACCTTTTGGAATTAATGCAAGGCAAGTGGATCATGCCCACCAATTAGAGCTTACATGGTTCTTGCTAAATTTATCAGACCATGAATCTGTTCTTCCTTAATTGATAAGCAGGTGGCATGGCTGATCCGCATCCAGATTCGAGAAGGAGAGATAAAAGTGGATGGATGGATGGATGGATGGATGGATGGATGGATGGATGGATGGATGATACATTTATGAGATATTTTTATCTCCTAATGATACATCCTAGTTTGATATTGCCTCTCTCAGCAGCAGCTACTGAGGTCAGGCAACATTCAAAAGATGGATCTCTACTGGAGCTAGATGAAAATGTGCAGTATAGGTTTGAGGAACTATTTGGGAGAGAATTTGACTGCATCCTGACAAAATAACAGAAATTAAAGTTGGCTGGAAGATTTCATTCCTGACCTGAAGTGCTGGCTCAGAGCCATTATACAGAACTCAGCCCTGCAAAACCTTACAGAACCCAGCAAAACTCAGTTCCTAAACAGTTTCATCTGTGAAACAGGGAAAATGTTACCATAATACTTTTTTCTCTTACCCTTTATCTTTTGGGCCCCTTCAGATAACGTCTTCCAGAGAAGGAAATGTTCCTTACTATGAGCAGAGTTCTGATCTCACTTGGGGTATCACACATACTCAAAAACATCTGGATGGATTGCAAAGACAGAGCAGGCTTATGTGTGCAAAGCCCAGTTACCCACCTGCTCTCTGTAGCTGCCCCCATTTACTCCTGGGCTGCATGAAAGGGAACTTGGTGCTGTGCTTCAATCCCAAATGCACTCCAGTTTCTCTT
>WEKY01046625.1:390167-401880 GCA_013390045.1 Picathartes gymnocephalus
AATGTCTCTCTGTTTTTTTTTTTTTTTTTTTTTTTTTTTTTTACTCTGAGCACAAGTGGAGGCAGATTAAAGGCTTGCTGTGTGGAAGGGAAATGCATTTCTAGACACCAGGTTCAAAGTGGCTATGCAGATACTTCCCTTCCTCCACGAAATTCTCTAAGATAGGAATCTTAATCTTGAAATTATTAATAATAATAATAATCATAATCTTGAATTATTGAAATACCTGGTGACCCTGAAACATCTCAGCTTAAATATAAGGAAGGGAACCTGGAAAGAGTAGTCTGGTTTCATGCATGTGTACTTTGGATGACTGCACCTCTGTGTTTCATAGCTTCAGTTTGTTAAACCACAGATTGGTTCAGGGGCTTATCCCAAATAAGCCATCAAGACCTATATATTTCCTCAAAATTGGCCTGTAAAAGTGATTCTTCAGTTACATAAAATGTATTGCACTTACTTTCATTCCTGTGCTGACAAAGCCAGATGTCTTAGCTGTTGTTGCGTTCAGAGAAATGGGAAAAGCAACACATACAAAAATGGCTTAAACCAGCTCTTTGCATAACCAAGGCAGGACTTCAGGGATATCTACACAGATTAGTCTGACTGTGCTCCCTTGCAAAGGGTCAAGCCGCCCATTTTTCACCAGGGACAGAGCTCTAGTTTCTGACTTCTCAGTGTTCAACTGTAATACCATGATTTTACTTGTTCAGGGCTGATTCTCTGGTGTTTGGGCTGTGAATTAGGGAACATTTCAAGGGCAAGAAAAGATTGATCTACTAAGGAACTGGGGTTTCTCACAGGGCTCAGAGGAGAGGATTGATGCAGTCAGGAATTATCAGCCATAGGAGGGAAAATGACACAGGAACCCCAGAGACTTTCCCAGGCTCTGGTAACTTTACACAAACACAACTCTGCAAACCCTTGTCCCTTCAAATCAGCCACGGACCTTTCTGCTACAAGCAATTCCTTCCCTCCCTCCCCTAGAAACACCATCCTCTGCTCGATGTGCTGTTTCCATAGCAACATTTAACTAATATAAACCCCCTGGCTGCTGCACAGCACAGGTAGTATCTGTAAGCAGCATTTAACATGAAATAAAAGCAGGAACTTCAGCCAGCAAAAGGCCTGGCTCCAATCTTCAGTGTGTTTACAACAGTGGAGTGGTGCCTGTGCACCGAGGAGGGGAAGAGTTGCTCTGGCTTTTAATTACACAAGATGTACACAGCAGTTAATTAATATGGAGCAAAATTTGAGATGCCTGAGCTTCCAACCCTCCAGTCAGCACGTCGGATGACACATGTGGGATGCGGCAGCTCCATGTTCGAAGCAGCATCCTCTGAACACCTCCACAGCTGCCTGGGTACCCCCCAATGCACAGTGATTTGCGGATGAGGACCAGGGCTCTCTCTCCATCTGCCACCAGAGCTGTCCCCTCCAGTCCCCCTTTCCCCAGTGTCTGGCAGGTCAGGGCCTGGGTATTTCTCATTAACACCCCAGACAGCCTCTCTCCCCCCCTCCAGGAGCCACTTTAGCATCTCCTGATGGAAAGCAGGGGCGTTGCAATTACAATGAGGCATCCAAAACAAACAGTTTTTATGGTTTATAGGAATTGCAGAAGCGTGGACACGTTTCCATCCATAAATTCTGGGCTGTAAATTGATTAGCTGTGTGATGTTGTGGTTTCTAAAGGTAACGAAGCCTCCATTTTTGCTTTTTCTGTCAGAGCAACTCCCCACCACAGTGTTTACAGGGAGTTAAGGCCAGGTGAGAAGATCTGTAGATGTAGAGGAGAAGGAACAATGCTCCCTCTGAGCCACCAATCACCTTTTCTGATTCCTTCGGTTTCACTGTTTGTCTAATTTAATAGGAAAGCATTTAATAAGTCACCTGGAATAAGGGACCCCTGAGCTAGGCCTGTTATATAATCTTGCGTAATCCCTGGGATCACAGAGATTTTGGGAGCAAATCACCCCTAATTTAAAGATACCATCCAGGTACCACATAAAAAGGCCTCCTCTCCCCTTCCATGTTAATGATCTAATCCTTGGTTTTTTTCAAGAAAAACTTCTGTGGATGGCAGTGGGATTCCCTGCATTTAGAAAGGTCCTTAATTTGGTGGTCTGAACAAGACATAGAGGGTCAAAATTAAACAGGCAGCAAGGATCAGTGTTAAGATACCTCTGAAGGAAGGTGCATGGACCCTGCTCTAAAAGCCAGGCATTTTCCAGCTGCCCCTAAAAACTCATTACAAAAGACACAGAACATCGGTCTCCCCTTTGTGTGTGAAATGGTTTTTAATTCACATATCTTGGGTTTTCTGGTCTCTTGTGGGAAAAAAAGGGAAGCCTGAAGCTTGAGGAAATAACCAATAATGCACACCTTATATCCAGCACTCAGAGAAGCAGGTTTCAGTCTCTCTCTTCCTGGGGTGTGGAAGGGATTTGCTCTGGGTGTCAGTACTTTGACTTCATCCTGGAATTCAGCATTACCACCTCGTTTTTCTAAGAAATTTTGTTATCCCAGAGCTTCTCATCAAGTCTAATTGTTCTGGCATGTCAGTTACTTGAGTCAGTTTCTTCCCTGAAACCTAATCTTTATAGACGTAAAGAGAAAGAAATTATTCCAGTTAGAATTTTACCGTGAACAATTTTTGGATGGAAAAGGGTTTTATAGTGAAAAAAATTAAAATACATGTAACTGTTTGTCTTCTATTTTAAAAGGTTGAAATGTTAACTACAGAAAAAAATAATGGAATTTGGAGTCAGTAGCTGAAAATGGTCTTTCTGGTTGCCACTGGAATTCAGCAGAAGGTAAAGATTTGCATGAATATGGTACTTTATTTTCTTCTCGATTTTCACTGGTATGGAGAAAACGGGGAGGAGAACAAAAGTTGCATCCAGTTTCCCACTTGGATGCAACAATATCTGCTCTCCAAAGGCCTTGGAAATGGTCTGTTTGTTAATCCCCTTGTGAAAAGCACTTTGAAAGTGTTTTGAAACTCTCCTTTGGGACATGGAAAAATCAACAGCTAAACAACAGACCCCAGGGGCTCATTTCTGTAGCTGAAACAACACTCTAAATCTCTGTTACTTCAGACTTATGAAATCCTTATTATTTACTAGTACATAATATTATCGATTTGGACATGAGGGGATATAAGAACTAATGCAGGCAGGCAGGACTGATATGGGGTTGGCAGCTCCGTTTAAGTTTACAGTGAGCACTTCTGAAATCAGCCTAATTAACAGTGACACCAGCAAGCATCTGGACCCTGCTGAGGGTTTGGCAGAGAAAAGCTTAAAGCTTTACTTCTCAGCAGAAGTTTTCAAGGAGGTGTCTGTGCTTACTGGGGGGACGTCAGGCCTGAAGAAAAATAATTAAAGTAAATCAGTGGGAACGGACCTGTAAATTCAAACACATTCCAAGTGCTGCAGCTTTCAGCTAGAAAAGCTTCACAACTACAGCACAGAGTCTGGCTGCACAGAAAGATGAAACATGACATGAATTATTTGAATATGTATCACATACAAGGGGCAGAGAAATGGAGGAATCTCCAGCCTGAGAGACATTCAAAGCTCAGCTGGACAAGCCTCTGAGCAAGCTGGTCTGGCTGGGTTTGTACTGAGTGTTGGGCCAGGTGAGTGCCTGTGGTCTGCTCCAGCCCATATTATTATGTGACTTTAGCACTGTATTACTTCTATGTGCTGGTTCAAATACAGGGAAAATATTTTTTTTTAAAAATATTTTTTAAAAATTCTTAAAGCTTTTGTCCTCTGCATTGCTTGTTAATGTGGGTAAAGCAGCATTTTAAGTGGCAGCCTCCTCCAGCCTGCTTATAATTTTATGATCCTTTTTTTCTTGGTATTTTTGGTGCTTCTTAAATTATACAGCCTGTCAATGACTAGCAGGTTGTCTTCAGCAGGTGTTAATACAGCTATTCCAATGCAGAAGCTGGAACTCAAAGGGCAGTATTGGCAGGTGATTATTCACAAGGAGAAGAAAAAAGACTGTTAGGAAAGCAACAGCGTCCAATTATTTGGTTGCAGCATGTGAGATTATATTTTGTAATGAAGTCTTAAATCTTTGTAAGTTTTCTTCCTTGGTTATGAAGCAGGAATTGGAACACATTTGAGAAGACCCAGGCATGAAGAAGAGAGCAGAGAATGGACATACTCATTAGGAAGGGGAATTCCTGCCAAGGGTCATGCTCACAGCAGGCAATAGTTTTTTTCTCCTCTATCACATATTCAAATTGCTGCAAACACCACTTGACTCAGGATTTTGCATAAGGCCGTGTCTTTTGACTGATAAAGCCCAGGCACAGAAATAAAGCAGGCTCGGGACAAGGTGGGAGGAAGGAGGCAGAAATGGATAATGTGAATTACTTGGGTTTGAAATTGCATCTGAACTCAGCTTCTCACCTCAACCCACTGCTGTGGCTGCTGGCCCCTGAGCTGGTCTGTGCTATTCAGTACAATAATGCTGCACCACTGTCCAGTTTTCACCTGGATTTAAAATGGCAGGGGTTTTGTTATGCATGTGGCAACAATTCAGTTCTGCAGGCTCTCTCTATTCAGTCATTTCTCTCAGCAGCAGCAAAACCAGAAGCAGGCTAGAAAAAAAATCTGAGTGGGCAAGGTTTGGAATTTTTTTAAGCCTATAGTGTTTCAAACCACCCATCTGGAGGAATATCCAGCCTTGGATGGGAGATGCTACTCAGAAGGGAGATTTTTTTGTTTAATTTTGGATCATTGCTTTTGACACTGTTCATAAATAGTTAAAATAGTTTAGAATGTGGCCACTGACATTGTTTTGTATATTCATTTTTATGTAAATAGAAAACAAATAGAAATGGAGTTTGAGTTCATTTGGGTGCATACTGTTTGTGAAATGAATGTTCACCACTAGAGGACTCTACAGCAATAGCTAATTGTCTTTTTTTTCCTTCCTTTTTCCCCGCCCCTCCACCTTTTTTTTTCTTTTTTTTTTTTCCACTTCATGTTCCCTCTGGTAATCCCTTCTCTGAGGACAAGAAATCCTGCTCCAGAAGCCCCAGGTGTCCCAGATTTTGAAACAAGTTCTCGGACAAGGCCAGTTTGAAGTCACTGAGCTTCCTGCCCTGTTTAACATGGAGAATAAATGATCCTATTTTCAACAAAACAATTCACATGCTATCCTGCAGGGGTGTGCTGAGGGCCTCTTGGGATCACCTTTTCAATTCCTGCACTTGCCCCTGCCAAAACAAAGGAGTTTGGGCTCGTGGAGGTGGACAGCCCAGGGACACAGAGTTCAAATCCCAGGACTGAGTAGGAGGCAGTGACACAGTGCTGGGGCTGAGTCACAGCAAGGCTGTCTGTCCTCTCTTTCCTCCCAACGTGATGCTGCCAGGACCCCTTCCCAGCTGGAGCCGCCTGCTGCTTCCTCTGGAGTCCCTTGGCTCCCCTTGATACCCCCAAGCCAAAGAGGGCAGCCAAAAGGCTCCTTGTGCTCCCCGGTCACACTTCCTCTCTGCCTTTCTCACATTCAAGGCATCACAGAAAACTGGCCATTGAGAGATAAATTGGAGTTTTAGAAGCACTTTTGGGCCTTTTCTTTTCCCTCTGGAACCTCTCAGAAGGAAGTCTGGGTCGAAAACACAGACATTTAAACTCCAGGCAGGCAGCCAAAATCTGTGTCTGCTCTCGGACCATGAACACCAGGAAGCTTCACACTGGGTCAGCAGCAGCCCTGCCTGGAGCCCCATGTGCTGACACATGTGGATGAGCTGGGACCAGCTCTCCAGCTGTCCTTAGAAAGCTGAGACCTCATGACATTTGTCATTTGTCATGTCCTTGAGCTTCAACACTCTGGAGTCAGCTGAGTCCAAGGCTTGTGCTGGCAGGACAGCCCCATTTAGCTCAGTCTCATGGTGTGAGGACATCTCTCCTTCAACCAGGCTGCTGGGTCTCCCAGTCCTACCAGTGCACAGGGCAAAGAACAGCAGGAGGATGGCAGCTCTGGCACCTTAGACATTTCATCCACCATAGGAAGGTAATGCTAGAGAATAGTTCCTTGGAGCACCTCTAAGGAGAACGAGGACACTCATCCATTCACCTGCATTGCACAGGAAGATCTGACTCAAGCAGCTCACTGCTAAGAGCTTAGTTTGTGCCACCCCCAGAAAAGAGCAGCACCTCTGCACTTGGCCTTCCCTGATTTCTGTGACTGCGGACACCTACAATGGGTGTCTTTCTCCAAAACCTGCTCCCAGTGCCTCCCTCACCACACACCATGGAGAGCAGGCCAGCTGCAGGTCAGCATGCACAAGGGCACAGCCACCACTTCCACCACTGAAGAAGTGGAAATTTATCTGCTGTCAGTGAGCTGCAGTCAGCAAATCTCCAAGGTTTCTCTCAGAGAGGCATGACGGGGGTCATGATGTTTAATGGGATACAGAGCACACTCACAGCAAATGGGAGGCTGTTCAAAGCAAGACAGCCAAGCCTGGGGATCAAAACTGTGGTGGTGGTGGGTGGGGCACCGCAATCCCCGGAATAAGAGATCACAGCCTACAGCTTCATCATCTGCACCTATGTCCTTTGTCAGAGAACCATTTCTACTTCTAGTTGCCCTGAAGCTTCTGTCAGATCAGGACTGACACTCCTCTGAAGAAGAACAATGATGAAGGCAGAAATGGTTTAGGCTACTCTTATGTTTCTCTTCATCACTCTGGAGTTGCTGAAAGTTGCCCCAGTGCCAAGAACACTCTTTCCTTTACTGCAGCTCTAAGTCACTAGTTCCAAAATTCCTTTAATCTCCAGTGATTTTTTGGCAATGTTTGGAGAGCATTGTTTGGATTCAGTAATGATCCCTGTTAATTAACATTTTTTAGGTGTAAGGGAAGTGGGTGTTGTTTTACCCATGTGCAGTATTTCCAGAGCTATTGGAAGTAGGGCATGCAACCAGCAAAATGGGGGTCCCTGTTGGCACTGCCCATGAGGTGCACATTGTCCCAGGCACCTGAGGTGGCATGGAGTGCCCAGGGGCCCAGAGCAGCCCCAGGCACTAAGCTACGACAAAGAATCACAGAATAGTTTGGGTTGGAAGAGACTTTTAAAGATCATCCAGTCCAGCACACCCTGCCATGAGCAGGGACTTCTTCCACTCGACCAGGCTGGTCAGATGAGCTGCTTTGAACCAGGCAGGGGAGAAGGAGGACATTAAAACAAGATGGGGGGTTGAAAGCAAAGCCTCAGCACAATGGGGATCTCTGCAGTGCTGGCACAATTGGCAGCTGGGGCCAGTCTCTTGGTGAAATGCTTGGCAGTCTCGTTTTGCAAACAGCTCTGCTGGCTCCAGATTGAGGGAGTGCTTTGATACTCTAAAGAGAAGACACTGAAATAAGGACACAGAGCTCTGTCTGCACCTCTGGGGGAAGCTGGCAGGGCTGAGGGAAGGAAGGAGGGACAATGTCCTGACATGCACGGGCACTGCACATCATGGGACTCCTTTTGTGCTTGAACACCCAGTTGGAATGAACTGGGGGGCATTTTCCACCATCCTCGTCTTTACTTTGTGTTTCTATAGAGGGATCAGTTATCCTGGGCAAGGTGTGTGTTATTGATCTTTCTAACTCTTCTTTCCCCTGTGCAGTACTTGCTATAAGATCTCAGCTCTGCTTTAATCTTGCCACACCTCAGCAAGTCAGAGAGCTACCAGGGTAGGATCTGATTCCAGTGTTAGGCTGGAATGATTTGCTTTGAAAACAAAATCATTGACCACTTGCAAATGAAATAAGTCTTTGACAACTACATTTTTATTTTGAGTGGCTTGGATGGATTTCAGCACAGGGAAAGTCTCTGGGATACCCTATCACATTTTACTGTACTTGGTCCAGTGAGGATTTTTGATGATTTTGTATCTTCTTCTCTGTATTTTTCAGGATCATGTACACATGGCCATTGTCCTGGGGATGGGATACGGTTCCCTCTGAATGCCTAATTAAACCCCGATTAGCATTTCTTCTAGGAGCAGATGCAGCTTTTCCAGCCCAGCAAACAATGCCATCTGTTGTACCCTGGCTCGAAGTTCCATCCCAAAGTGTGCTCTGCTTCTATATTTAATTGTGAAGTTTCCTGCTGCCAAAAAAGTGAGGTTGTTTAAATTTGGCATCAGGAGGAAAAGGCAGAGAGGGAGGGAGATAGGATTTATATTGTTACTGCAGGGAATGCTAAATTGGTTTAGTCTGACTGGCAGCTCTGCAGCTTGCCCTCCTGTGCAGGACAAGCCAAAGGGTAAAACCTTCCATCAAGACTCCCACAGCCACTTTGCACCCTCCTTTTGATGTCAGGGCTGCCTCTGCAGAGAGCCTTCAGCAGCTTTTCCTGCCTTTGCTACTGCCAGTTCCCTGGAGAGGTGAATTTGGGGTGATAGCAAGGTCCTCAGGCACTGGCACTCAGCATTGTGCTGTGACCTTCTGTAGAGACTTCTGGCAGTCACAAGAGAGGAAAGTGTTTACAACCAACCTTGTCTCTGTTCCTGGCCTCAGGAAAATGCTGAATTTGCATGGCCTTGACCAACCTGCTGTGACTGCCAACGAGGAAGCCAACTGGAGAACTGATTTTTGGGCATCTGTCAACCAGCTTCCGGCTGGAGACCCACTAAACTAATTTCACACAGACCACTTAGCAGCCATTAGCTGGTTGTGGCATGACCTGTGATGGACTGCAAACAGTGACCTAGAGGAGAAAACACTAATTTTATTATTTAACCCATTGGAGAGCAGGGCATTGTAGAATGGGAATGTTCAGGGTAAAACAGAAATAGATGCAAGGAAGTCATCGTGGTTTGTGGGCCAGATTTTATCCCTCCTACTTCAATGAACATCACTTACTTAGTCAGCTACATCAGGAGATCCAGCTCCATGATATAAATGGGTAAAGCCAGCTAGAGAATTCTGGCTAGGGTAAATCTTTTGACTCGCCATTTTTGGGAAAGTGAGGATTTAATGGGAACCAGGCAATTAGTGCTGATTTCTATAACAAACAGAATAGTTCGCTGTAGTCAAATCAAATGTTTAACTTTGCAAATGTCTACATTTTCCATCATAATGAATGTTATGCTAAACAAATATAGCCAAAGGGCAAATGCTATTATTTAAAACTTCGGGTTTGTGTTTTTTTCCCCCAAATTAAAAAAAAAAACCTCTGATGGTTCATGATGAAGGAATGGATCTCAGTAAGCAGTTTTCCAACTTATTCTCAAAATGCCAACAAAGTTGCAGAATCCTGTCTCCCCAGCTGGCTGACATCAACTATGCATCATGTACATCAAACCATAGGCCAATGCAGGGCATGTTTTTGTTTAATAATGCAAGAGAGTTTCCCCTATACACTGAAATCATAACCACAGCACTAGTCCCTCAGAAACCCTCAGGGATGCCTGAGGCCAGCACCATATGTAAGGAGCTGGTATTAACATTAATCATAAATTAAGCTTCTTTCCCCTACATACGCCTCATTCTTAAATCCTCTTTAAGAAGAGATTTTAAAACATTTTAAAACGTCTGCCAGGTTTTTTGTCCTTTTCTGTTAAGCATTCCTACTGTGCTGCCCCTGCCTTCTCAGATGTCTGGCTCTGCATCTCCTTCACGGTGAGGAGCTGGTTGCCAGTCTGTGTGTCTGGTGTGCCCATCACTGCCATTTCTGGCCTTCTGCTGCTGCCTTGGAACAAAAGCAAATATCCTAATCCCATCAGCCTGAGCATCTTAACACCAGGTGTGTGCACTGCTACAGCACAGCATGTTTCCTGCACGATTTCCTGGGACTGCCCTCTATTTAGCTCTGCCCCTGACAGAGGAGTGAGGGTCACAGGTCAGAAGCTGGTGGGTGGAGATTAGTGATAGACATCATGGTTCTGAAGTGTCTTTTCAGGTAGAGTTTTGCAGGGAGCTCTCCTGAATTTTATGCGTCTCCAGGACAGGCAGCTGCCAGAATTCTGCCTGCCAGGTTGCAGATGAGAGTCTGGGTTCGCACACAGCTTGCTGGGACAGCATTTGGCTTCTATAGTAACACTCTGAAAGTGGTTTGGAATTAAGAAATGTGACCTTGCTTTTCTCCACAGCTCCTTCATACTCGGGAACAGGTGGGTGGAACACAGCAGGAATAGGGAAAATCAATTTTGTCTTTTATGTTTTTGTTGTTTTACAGATGTATTCATGATGCCACCACACCCACCCATTGCACAAATCCCTGCTGTCTTCCTGAGCAGCTCATTAAAGTCATTAGCAGGCTCCCGGACAATTTTCAGCGTCCTCAAGAGTAGCTGGGCTTGTGGTTGGGAAGGCAGCAGCACCCTAAGAGTTAAACTGCAATGACTTGGAACAACACAGATCCAAAAAACCAGGAATTCGATACAGTTCAACATATTCGGTGTACTTTGTTATTTACCATGCACAGCCTGTGCCAGCTGTAGCTGACCTGTCTCAAGCTGTGAGGAAAGGACTGTATTTTGTACTTATTGGAACTTTTGTTTCAATATATCTCCATAGCAGCAACCTTCCACCTCCTCTTACGCTCACACTGTAAAATTGGTCATGCAGGCAGCACTCAATAGAGTCACCCCTGCTTGTCACCAGCACAAGCAGTGGTAATAACTTCGGTGGGAAAACTGGGGAAATTTCCTCCACTAGGTCAGAAGGAGCAGCCCTCAAATAGTGCAGCCCTCAAATAGTGCACCCCTGAGAGTATGGGAGTTTCAGCAACTTTGGATATTCCCATGCAGCCATTATCTGGGGAGATACACTTAACAGAGCTGTTAGTTTTTCACTTGCCTCTTACTACTGAGCATTTGTGACTGTGTATAGGGAGTAAGGCCCTGGAGAAATGGGGTCGTGGGAGAAGATAGTGAGCGGCTCTTCCCTGCCTCCTCTGTGTATTCAAAATTTGTGAAACAAAAAAAAAAATCTTCCAGCATCTCTTTCTGATAGATGAAGAATTCCACAAACCCCAGGGAAGGCGCAGCCACTCACAGTGAAATTATTCTATAGGGCAGGTCCGCAGTTACCTGCTGTGCCTCACTCCAGAGCAGGGGTTGGAAAACACGGGTGGGATCAAAGGCATTGCAGTTTCCAGCTGCTCTTCTGCTATGCGAAAATGTTATTGCTTTGAAAAATGTTATTGTTTCTAAATGAGCCGGGTTTTTTCCAGGTTCAGCCCACACTGTTGCTGAAGGCAGCACTGCCACGTCCCCCCTGCTCCTTCCAGATGACGGCACCGACCCGCGGGTGGTCCCCACGCAGGGGCACGGCCCCTGGCCGGTCTCCGTCCGATCCCAGGCTCTCCGCGGCTCCCTGCAGGCAGCCGGCCCGGCGGGTGGGCCCGTTGACCTTCACATCCCACACGCACCGAAATTCTGCTGAGGCCGGCGATTTCACAAATCTGCCTGAATTTTAGCCGGGTTTTGCTGACTTTCCCTGTCCCGCCGCAGGCGCGGGCGGGCGGTGGATGAGCGACACGCCGGGACATCACTCCGCGCGGTGCCCATCCTGCGGGACTCGCGGGGGCAGGGCCGGCGGGGCAGCGCCCGCGGCGCGCTGACTGCGGCGGCAAAGGCCCGGGCACAGGGGACGGGTTCGTGCCAGGCACGGCTCCCCAGGGGGCCGAAGCGCAGCGCGGGCCTTTCCCCCGGTGAGCCCCGGAGCAGCCGGCGCGGGGCCCGCACCGAGCGGCCG